>NW_019775476.1:80766-106452 GCF_001039355.2 Lingula anatina | reverse complement strand
CCCGACGATTACTATGCCCCCCCCCCCCCACGCGCCCCCAAAAAATGCTCTTTTGATTTCGAAATGAATTTGTTTTTAAGGCATGTACAGCATGTTGTAATCGATATTTAAAAAAGTTAATTTTTCAGTGTTTATTGTGGTGCTTTCATCAGGGACACTGCCTGTTGAGGATACAATTACGTCGCTAGCCTATCTCCATAGATTACTGGAATATATCTAAGTATACGTAAAGCTTTGTAAAGTCTCTATTGTCACACATAATAGTTACAGAATTTTGTCTTGAATGAAAAAATTCCCTCAAGTTATCGTTTTGTGCTTTAACCTTTCATAACTTGGACCGGGGTTTGATATACAGTGTACTGTAACTACTATGGCATTCCTCAAGTTGGGTCTGCTGGGGGAGGGGGGCATTTAAATGATAAACGAGGAAGTCCACCTGTAAAGCAGCAGCGGTTTAAATGATAGCTATCTCGGTTCCTTTTTCCTTTTTTTGACAGCATCATAGAAAATGTTAAGGGAGAAAGTCACACATATCCCCCTGTAGGGGTCCATGTTCCACCCTACCCAGGTTCTTCTAATATTTTACTTGTCACTGATACATGGGAGAGGGAATATAACCACAAACTCACATATTCAGTTCCAACTCTAAAGTGTGTTTATTAAGTCCAAGCATTCAGATTTTATACATTCTCTACAGGGAATCTATTTGCATATGCCATAGTGGCAGCAACTGATTTAAATACTAATTGTAATGCAGTAGTTAACAATTGAGGGTTTCTACTTATCAGATATGCATTTGTTCCAGGCATACTTATACAAAGAATGATAGATATTCATGAAAGACTGAAGCAAAATGACTGATAATGTATATATACATAATATGTAAATGAGTGAGTTTATCACAGAGGACCTTAACACCCGGCGTTGTTTTGTCTTCAGCATTTCCTTCTTCTTGCTTACTGCAATTATTATCGTCAATTAATGAAACCGAGAAAGCAATTAAATGATGACACATTGAATATAATCACTAGGTGCATTTCGCTGGGTGTCAACAAGATCTAGCAAAACATTTTATCGCCACGCGTTCAAGTCTGATAAATCAGGGGATTTTTATTCGGAATCGGGGAATCAGGAGATATGTCCCTAGACGGGGACCGGTAGTGTTGTAAGGTCTGAGGAATTTAGTCTGTAAAATGTGAAGGCTAGCATAGATTATCATACAATGAATGGTATCATACGTGCCTTAGATCTTCAGTGTGTGCAATAACGAGTGACGCAAAAACGGCAAAATGTAAGCAAGGAGGGGTGTGTTTGTTTATGGGGGGTGGGGGAGGGGGCAGTTAGTGCTATTTGTTTGTGTAGTTGGATAAAATAAAATAGTCCAGAATAGTGAACGTACTCGTTTACGTAGTTGAACATGGAAAAGTTTTCAACTGATAATAAAAAACAAGCTAAAAACGAAATAGAATGTTTAGAAATTTAAACTGTTACTCTGGTGGCATTGCGTCATGGCTATGAATCTGACATGGAGTTTAGTCCGAAATATAAGTGAATTTAGAATTAATAGCTAAAACGTTAATTGACATCTGCCCTAATTTGTCAGATAACAAAAAATGCCGGTGATCCAAGCGGAGAATAAGCTCCCTTAAGGTAGGGGCGACGAACAGCGACGATGTTTTTCTAAACAACTTACCTGCCTGACAGTGCACCTGTATAAGTTACGAAAAGGCCCTTTTCAACAGGCGTATTTTATTAATTACTTCATGTCACAAAGTTAATTTATGATAAGGCATTGGATGGAGGCATTGTACGCAACCAGACCTGCCGAATGCTGGGAAAACTACATTGCTGCGGTGAACCAAGCTAACAGAGGGCTGCGATTTTATGAAGAGCGAAAGCGCAAGCTTCGTGAAGATCAACACTAAAGATCACCGTTTATTCAACGACTTATTTTTCATACAAACTCACAAGAAATAATATTCAATTTTCCGTACTGATCACACATTATTTGTTTTTGTTTTATTGTCTTTTGGGTGATTAGCTCGTGGTAGAAACATTGAATTACATCGTGTAATAAACTCATCAAACCAAACTGTTTTATCTGTCACGTGCCCTCTTTTGCCAACTTTAAAACAGCTGCTACTCTTGTTGCTTCTTAAGAAAATTAAACTTGTGGTCAATAACCCCCTATCATATACTTTTTTATTCTCTAACCATGACAAGCAAATAGTGAAAGATATACATTTAACTTAACAATACATTCTGTAATAGCTCACAATCAGTGTAGATGGACCTTGAATATAAAGTTATTTATTGCAAAATAAATTTATATGTGATTTTACCTCTGTCGTTTGTGTTATTTCAAACAAAACGATTTCCTGAAAGACCAACTTTAAAATGTATGACTATTCAGCAAAATAATGTAATTTAATACAACTATGAGTAATGTATTTAAAATACGGCCGTATATGCAATGGGCCATGTGGGATTATAATTGCATACCTTGATGCAAAACAGTCTATCGTTTCTTCCATCGCGAGTCCCTTTTATTAATGTATTATATTACTCTTTACCCTTTTTATTTGACACTGTCTCTGTTTCTCTCCCCTTTTCCTTTCTCTTGTAAGAAGGAGGGTAAATAATTAAGCACTCAAAATATGCATCACCAATCTTCAGAAAAGAATGAGTGAACGAACCATTGGGCTGGCCCACAACGTCCGACACAGCAGAATAAATCAAATAACAGCTTTCACAGATTTAACTGCAGTTAAGCCCCCTTTACACTGGACGGCGTCCTTTCTGCGTCCAGCAGTACGGCCCCATTTGAGAGTAAAAAAATTATAATACTTTACGTGCCGACAACTGGCCGATCATTGAGCATTCATTCTGATACAAAATCAATGCTTGCGCCTCCTTTTTAAGACCACAGCGTTGCCAAATTTCATGGTCGCAGAAAGGACGCAGAAAGGACGCCGTCCAGTGTAAAGGGGGTATTAGCTGTATATTGTCACTATAAACATAATCCACTGCACGCGCGAAGCTGTTGAACAAAAGGATAGTTCTCTATGGAAGACCTTTTGTTTACATAAGTACTCTAAGGGGGCGTGCCTACCCAGGCGACAAGAGGATTAGGCTAGTCACTATATTCCGTCAAAATGGTTTAGCGACCCTATCATTATCACACTCCCTCTATTGTATTTTCTGACGTTATAATTGTATCTAATCTTCTTATGTTAGATGGAATAAATGCACACATACATAATCTTATGACGGTATGAAAAGTATATCTATATTCAGTTTGTCGGTCTTATGATTATTAGTTATTGATATTTAACTATACAGTTATTGGTATAGGAATAGTGTACTTAACTTCTGAGATGAAGATGAAGACGTGAAACTGATGATATGCATTAAGGAAGATTCTTACTTAATTATTTTTCTGTATGTTTTTGTTCAATCGTGGATTGGGTTTGATATAAAGCGATTGTTTCTCTTATAGCCATCAAAAGAGAGCGCTACAGTGTGGACAAATATGAAGATGAACGATGCGCTGGTCGCACCGTTGTGGTGAATGCTGCTCATTGGACAGAGAAGGTACCGCCCAATTGTCTCACTTAGTGCATTCCTACTAAATCTAAAAATGACAACCAAGTAAAGAGAAACCGTTTAAAAAATGTGTCAGAGCCATAATAAGGGAGTAACAAATTTAAACATCCGCGCGGAGAAAACGAATAAAAATATCTGTGCTCTTGGGCCGCACATTGAAAGGTGTAAATGCCAATACGGAATATATCCACGAACATTTGTATTTTCATAAAAATTTATCAATCTATCTTCCTTTAAATTATATTTGGGGTTTCATGTCAAATGGATTTCTATCTTATCGTGGGTTTATAATGCAAAATCTGTGTACTTAGTATCGTAATGAAAATGATTTTAAAAAAGTACAGATACAAAGTTGTGACTGTAATGAATACATTGTACCTTTCATAACTAATACAATATACATTTGTTAAGAGGTTAAATAGTGTAAGTAAGAGAGTTAAAGAGTGCATGTGTTGTTCTATAATAACAAAAGAATAAGGGAATATAGTTATCATTCCTTCAGGATGATACAATGAAAAATCTGTATTAATAGAAATGGCGACCTAAGGTCAAGTAACATACCATTGCCTAATAAGAGAATGATTATANAAACTGTTTAAGAGGCAGCAACTGCCGGGGGAACCCGTCCAAAATTACATCGCATCCATGAGACATGACGCCAAACTGGCACAACTCGATGAAAAAATCACGTTAACGGCAATTGTGAACGGTCTATTGCCACAGATCCGTCCCTTTGTTGTACAACAGGAGCCACGTGACCTAGACCAACTGATGTCACAGGCAAGGCTAGCTGAGAATGCGGTACAGCCCTCCAGCATAAAGCAGAACGTGGACCTCATGGAGGTGACAGCCAAAATAGATGCTCTCGGCGCACAGATGAGCCAGGTAATCAACGCCACTCGCCCTGCAGAGGTGCACATCATGGGGACGTCCCAAAGAGAGACGCAGACTCCTATGCAACCGAGAAGACAGCAGACAGGTGCATTTTATCGTGCGCGCAACCGCTACATCGGAAATCGGAGGAGAGGCGATTTTCAAGACAGCATGCACCGTGAAAACAAACAATCTGGTCCACGATCAGGTCAACGTTCAGAAGAGCAGGGATTCCCAATGTGCTTGAGTTGCGGTAAGTACACGCATCTTCGAAGAAATTGCTATGCTAGAAATTTGAAATGCTTCGTGTGCAACCGTGTTGGGCATATTTCTAAAATTTGTTATTACGCACGTGCCAATAAATGACTAGATTATAAGAAGAACGAAAAAGAAAACGAATGCGTCAAATTTTCAAATGTTGAAAATCATCAAATGCACAATCTATTATCAATCAAAATTTCGAAAATGCACGTTGATGCATTGGTAGACACTGGCGCTGTGATTTCATGTGTGTCAGAACAATTTTTGAGTTCAATTAACAAAAAGGATTCAAAATTTTACAAATCATCAAAGATAAAAGAAGTTTCAGGAATAAATGGTTCTGTTCAAAAGGTTCTTGGCTTGATAGAATTACCCCTTTGTTTCGGCGATGTAGTCATCAATCACGAATTTTGTATTTTACGTATATTACCTCGAAAATTGATCATAGGCATGGATTTTCTAAAAAAACACAATGTCAAAATAGATGTCGGTTTTGACGGTTTTACTCTACCTGAGTACAACTTAGAATTACCTTTGTACAATCCTCCAAATATTGGATTTGTTAGATCCATTAGAAAAGAGACCATTCCAGCAAAATCAGAATGTTTAATTCCAGTGAAAATCTCGCATGCTTCGTGTGTACATACAGCATTGTTAGAGCCAGTCAATCAGTTAGCATGTAAAAGAAACATCTTAGGATCTAAATGTTTGGTAACAGTGGATAAAAATCGATCATGTTATCAAATCTTGAACCCAACAGATGAAAATATAATATTGCCAAGCAAAACAGTCCTAGCTAAAGCGTGCTCTGTAGAGGCACATAGTGTAAGTGTGTTGGAAGAAATTGGGACACAAAATGAAAACAAAGATCAGAATATATCTAAAGAGATAGCACTTAAAAATACAGAAGAACTGAGAATAGATATCATAAATTCTAATTTGAATGAAAATCAAAAAGAACAACTCAGAATATTGATTGGTCGAAATCGTGACGTTTTTGCCAAAGACATGTCAGAGTTAGGCACGGCCAGCAGATATGAACATTATATCCAGACAGAAAATGATATTCCCATTAAACAAACGTTTTACCGAACATCTCCAAAATTAAAAGAAGAGATTGTAAGACAAGTTGACGAAATGTTGAAACATGGGATTATAGAAGAAAGTATGAGTGCATATAGTTCTCCTGTAGTTTTAGTGAAAAAGAAAACGAACGAATACAGATTTGCAATCGATTATAGAAAGCTGAACAAAGTTACAGTGCCTATGCATTGGCCATTACCTCGTTTAGAGGACGTTTTTGATGCAATTGGAAGTGCAAAACCTGAATATTTCAGTTCGTTAGATATGGCAGGAGCATATTGGCAATTAAAGTTAGATCCCAAAACAAAACACAAAACTGCATTTATTACACACCATGGACATTTTCAGTTTCTTAAATTACCATTTGGACTCAGGAATGCAGGTGTTAGTCTACAAGCTCTTATGAATGACCTGTTCAAAGATATGAATTGGAAAAATGTTCTGATATATATCGATGATATATTGGTAATGAGCAAAACGTTTGAAGATCATTTGAATCATTTGGATTTAGTGTTCAAAAAGTTACGTGAGGCCAACCTAAAACTGAAACCAAGTAAATGTAAATTTGCAACGCAAGAAGTTGAATACTTAGGGCATGTGATTAGAAAAGATGGTATCAAACCAGACGATAAAAAGTTAGAGGCAGTGAAATCTTTTCCTGTTCCAAAAAGTACAAAAGATGTGAGAAGTTATCTAGGATTGTGTAATTTTTATAGGAGATTTATTAAAGACTTCAGTAAAATAACTGAACCTTTGAACAAATTATTGAGAACAAATGTTCAATTTGAATGGAATCAAGAATGTCAGTCAGCATTTCAACAATTGAAAGACTTACTTGTGTCACCACCCATCTTAGTATATCCGGATATGACAAAAGAATTCATATTAACCACAGATGCATCTATTAAAGCAATCGGTTTTATTTTAGGTCAAAAGGATGAAAATAACCGAGAAAGAGTTATTGCCTACGGTGGCAGATCTTTAAACAACGCAGAAAAGAATTACTCAATACATGAATTAGAATGTTTAGCAGTAGTAGAAGGAATAAAGCAGTTTGAATCGTATTTGGCTAATAATCATTTCAAAGTTTTCACAGATAACAAAGCCATTACGTGGTTACAAACGTTGAAACATTCCACAGGTAGATTGATAAGATGGGCATTGAAATTACAGGGCCTCGATTTTGAAATTGAACACAGAGCTGGAAAAACAAACCCAGCTGATGCTCTTTCAAGACGCGAATATGATGAAGACAATTGTTTACAAAACAAAGATTGTGTACATGTCGTGGATGATATAAGCAGACAGAAGTGTCAAAACAGTGGTTTGGTGCAAGCTAGGTTATATGTAGCAACAGAAACAGAAAATGTAAATAGACAAAATGAGAATGGAAATAGTCAGATATTTGCTATTGACGTAGAAATTGAAAATGAAAAAGATAGATTGAAACAACAACAGCAAGAATGTCCTGACTTTAGTGATATAATAAATTATTTAGAACATAGTGAATTACCAAATGACTTAAAACAAATGCGAAAGATAATTGCAGAATCTGAACAGTACGTAATGATTGACGGTATATTATATCACCTTTACCAACCAAGGACAAAAGGGAAAACAGAAAATTTGAGAATCATAAAACAGCTAGCTGTTCCAACAGATTTAAGATGTGATATATTGCATGAATATCATGATTCGCTCGCAGCAGGTGCTCACCAAGGTTGTGATAGAACATTCGCATCAATTAGAAATAAATATTTCTGGAAAGCAATGTTTAGAGATGTGCAAGAATACGTTAAATCTTGTGAAACTTGCCAAAAAGTAAAGAAATTGCGGAAAGATGCACCAGCACCATTGAATCCATTGCCAATAACAAATGTGTTTGAAAGACTTCATATGGATATCCTTGGTCCGTTGACAAAGTCTGAAGAAGGTTACAAATATATCTTGTTAGTTTCGTGCGCTTTTTCAAATTTTTCTGAAGCAATTCCTTTGAAAACACAGGAAGCAAAAGAAATTGCAATGGCACTTTACCGTGATGTATTTACACGTTATGGTTGTCCGAAATATTTGATTTCAGATCGCGGAAAGAATTTCCTATCCTTGATAATTCAATCTTTATGCAAATTGTTTCACATAAAACGGTATCATACGAGTGCATGGCATCCTCAAACAAATGCCGTATGTGAGAGAACAAATTCTATTATTGCGCAAACGTTGAGAGCATACTGTGAGAAAGACCAAATGAATTGGCCTGATATATTACCTGGAGTAATGATGGCATTGACAATGACACCGTGTACACAATCTACTAAATATTCACCATATTATTTAGTTTTTGGAAAAGAAATGCGTACACCTTTAGAGAGGCGAGGGGGATAGGCTCCCCGAAGCTCTGCCCTGAACAGGCGGCAGTGGAGTCGCAAGGCTCTGGGGGCACATTAAAGACGTGATATAGTGCTGTGGGAGAAGACTGAAGGCCCACTGTGTCTCAAATCCTGAATTAACAGGATACTGTGGTACCGTCTAGTCGGCTCAGTGTGAATAAGGGTTCACTGAGTGGTACGGGGACGACAGTCCTCACATAGCCATGCGTAGTTGATGCGGTTCCAACACGGTGGTGAACAGGCAAGGCTGGTGAAAACGGTCAAAGTTTCGATAACCCATGGCAGTGGGACCGGGATCAGACCGTCGGTTACTCCCTGGGAGCCTGGTAAGCTCTACGGGATCGAGTGATCGCTATCGACTGGGTCACCGGCCGGTTGGGTCGCAAAAGGCAGTAAGGCTTAAGGAAAGCAGCCGCGCTCAGCTCAATGTACAGTCAGGCCCTAGCAAACTGAAAACGAATGAGCTAGTAAGTGAGCTAGTGGGAAAGGTACTCAGCCTAGGTTGCGCCCCTGGCAAGGAGGGGAGACTGAAGAGTATAAGCGAACAAACTACGTAACTGGTCAGACAATACAACTACCAGCACGTGTTCCGATTTCGTTTATAAAAGCAATACAATTAAACAAAATTATTGATCGCGAATTTTACAAATTTTTAGCCATTAAACATGCTGGAATGTTATCCTACATTCGATATTGTCCACCAACGTGCACCGGATCGAACTTAGAATCTTAAGTATAACTTGATATTTTCAAACCATCAAATTTTAAAAGAACGGCATAGTAAAATTACGGAGCATAGCAATTGCATTCATGATGTGTGTACGACAGTTTGTATTTAGAAATATTATTTATGTTAAATGTGTTTATGTGTATGGAATGTACCAATAATTAATAAATTCAGATGGACATATGACATTGAAGTGAAATTAACTGATTTTACATGACATGTAATGAACTCTGTTCCAGAGACAAAAATGTTGGAACAAATGAACATTGACTTTTAATGTACATACATATACGTATACTATATTATTAATATTATCACAATGAATTATTCAGTGAATAAATATGACATAATTTCATATTTAATTGACATTTATGAATGATTTATAATGGAAATATTAGTGGAGATGTACAATTGAATATTAGTGAATATACAGGAAACTGTGGACATTTATTCACAAGAATAGTCACAAACACGGACTATACGTTTATTTTGTTGTAAATGATGCAGAATAAACATTATTTTCATTGAATGAACTTTAATTTAATTATTAAAATTATAAAACATTATATCTTTGACAAATGGTTAATGATTTAAATGTCATTGACATATTGCGTAATATGTTAAAATTACTATTAAGTAATACACATGTAAGTATGATGTTGTTACCTTAGACTTTATACACTTTATAACGATATATTATTAGCAGTAGACTAAATTGCATGCAAATTAATGTATTGGAACTAATTTCTATTTTAGAAAGTAAGATGACATGGAACAACAAATATAAATTTTTAAAGGAATTATTGTTTTTGAATATCAATAAATTGTGGATGTACGTAAATGTATTATAGATAGTGGTTATTCACAACCATAAAGGAAAACACTACAGTATGGATGATAATAACAAACGAAATGCAGATTTTCACCACGGACAATGTGCTGGTCACAATGTTGGTGATGATGGCTGTATATTCGAAAAGGAGTCATGACCCTATAATCCAACGTAGTGTATTTAAGAAGATATTATAAAAATGTGTCAGAGCCATAATAAGAGAATTACATGTTAAAACTACACAAAATTATTAATAAAGTTCAGCATGTGTATTCTTGGGCCGCACATTGAAGACAATAAAGGAAAATACATTACGCATCCACGCGTATCGCAAAATTTGATTAGTATTATTTATCCTTTCTAATATATTCATTGTTTCATGTCAACTATATAACTATATATATATCTATATTATACCATATTATAAAGTCTAATGACAGTATTTTAAACTTTTTAAATAGTTTTTTTTTAGTTATGCAATGCTTGTGCTTCTACATTCAATAAAATAGAGAGAATGTATATCGTAATAAAAAAAAGGGAATTCGAGGACGAATTTATTTGAAGAGAGGGTGTATATCGTAATGAAAATGATTTTAAAAAAGTACAGATACAAAGTTGTGATTGTAATGAATACATTGTACCTTTCATTACTAATACAATATACATTTGTTAAGAGGTTAAATAGTGTAAGTAAGAGAGTTAAAGAGTGCATGTGTTGTTCTATAATAACAAAAGAATAAGGGAGTATAGTTATCATTCCTTCAGGATGATACAATGAAAAATCTGTATTAATAGAAATGGCGACCTAAGGTCAAGTAACATACCATTGCCTAATAAGAGAATGATTATAGTTTGGTAATGACGTAATGATGGAAAGTTATGGAAAAAGGGATAATCATAGACATTGTGTAAGAGCTGAGGAATTATTACATTACCAAATAAGGTAATGTAGGAGAAAGACTTTGTGATACATCATGACATTGGAATGATGATCTATAGGATAAAAGAGAATGCATTGTAACTGGAAAATAAGAATATACGAATAAATCTTTTAGGCCCCCAAAAGATGTATGTTCTTCATTTATAGTACTGGCGAAATAGAAGGTACTATATTAGTTTTGTTTTGCATGAATTTATAGTAAAAGACAAATGTAGTGTTTAAGGAAGTTTATTTTAATGTATATTTTAATTTTAAAATATGCCTAGGGACAGGCATATCGTCCCCGGGAGATAATGTAATGGTAGTAAGTGACAGCATGCAACGAATAAGAGCGGGGAGTGTTTAGTAGAGTAACTTAAGTTGATTGACATGCTCTTATGGTATTGCGCTTAGTGTAAACGGAGAGAAGGCCGCTACAGATTGCATGAGGCAGAAATAGAAATGAAGGAAGCGGCGGGGGTAATAACTGGACAGTAGTTCAATAAATGATAAGAAAGATAATATCTGAGTTGTATTTGCTACCTCGCGTAACATGAAGAAGATAAGCCAATAACTTCGTCACATCTGTATAGCTTTAAGTAGTAGAATAATTTATTGTGAACATGCGTCTACACATACACTGTACGTTATATTGAAGTCTACCAGGTGGCTTTCGGTGGATTTAAAATACGATTTCTTTCAAATACCGTTTTACAGTATCAGATGACGTGTTTTAAGATACTTCATAGTATATTACCACTGCGTGCAATATCTTATGCGGAGATGAAGTCGCATTTTATCCTATGAAGTCGATTTGTCAGTAAAGTCAGGGCATTTATCCCATGAAGTGCTAATATACCATGAAGTATCTAAACAGACGTGCTTTAGGATTTTAATAATATTATTATCTTTATATTATTCATTTTTCTACGCCAACGCTTTGAAATGAATTGGGGGCAAAATTATCAGCATATTTCCTTATCTAAGAGTATGATGCCAAAAAGTTGCCGCCTGATTTTCGAGTTTTCCGAACTGACGGATAGAAATTTCGGCTACAAACGTTTGTGCTAGAATTTTCAAGGTAAGTGACCCGCCGAAGATTCAAGTAACAAATCTCGTCTTGGCAGGCCCCATATTCAGAATGCAGGTCTTTAAACTCTCAAGTTATGGGAGACGGTTACTAGTTACAATATTGAGGTGAGTACCCAGTAAACTGTGAAACTCAGATTTCAGTGTACAATATCCCTGCCTCGTAAAATATGCCCTATCGTCGTTGCACACCCTGAGCATCCGCGATCACATTTAACCTTTCAATTCTATTAACTGTAAATTGTCACACATGTATTAGAGAGGCGAGTATCTAGTAACTCAGGGTCACATTGTACAATATTCCCGCCTGGGTGTGTCGAATTCGAATGTGTTTGCGAAGACAAGGCACGCCGTGCTTTGAATGGATGACACAAATAATTAAAGCTGTGCCTGCTCCTTGTGTTGGATTTATCTCATTCAGTCAAACACTATAATCATTTGTACCCCTTCTCCTCACAACGTTTGGGAAAAAGGGCCCAACCCACACACTGTGCATAATTTTTCGCGTGTGTGTTCTCTCTTGCACTTTGCTGAAATGATAAAATTAATTTTTATGCGACCTCATGAAAAATGAATTTTTTTGGCAACTTTCAATAATGTGTATCAAAAGAAAACGCTGCAGCATTTTAAATTCATATAACTTATTTGTTCCACGCCCCGCAGCCTGCTTTAAAATCCATCTTGTTCACGTCACCAGGTATATTCTTTACCGTTTTGTGACATAATAAATATCCACCTCAGTGCGTGGTTGCGACGTTAAATAGATTTTGAACTGCTTTTCTCGTAATAGAAATGACGAGGTTAATTAAACGAAATAACATAAAAGTAACTATATAGGAAAGACAGACTGTAAACTATTCAAACTGATTGGAACGCCAAAGGGCTCAATTGCTATAGTCCTATAATTCCATAGTACGCTAGGTAGAAACCGAGTACGAATGTTAAGATTTTTAATCGAGCAACAATATACAAAATGGACAACAGAGACCATAACTATGCAAAAGCGTATGCTTCATTAGTTTCATCAGGAAGGACAGAGCATATGCATTATTCCAAGACAGTACATTTATATTGATATAAATAAGGGACTCAGTGAAAGTTAAATCCATCATTTATATACATAGCTTGAAGCTCGTATTTCATTTCTTAGAAAAAAATATTTAAATCAAATCAAAGGTCGAATAGCATTTAGCTTCAGGTATTGTCCCCGATCTAGGTCACTGCTTTAAATAAACGCGATCGTATCCCACCGGCCCTTCAGAGTCAATATAGTTGAGATTAAACACGGTCTGGAGTTTATTTACCTATCCGTATAGGCCAGTTGTAGCGGCTTATATATATACGGCATATATGAAAGGACTGATAACATTGAAAGCCTAGCCTTGAGTACTATCAAGGGACCGGCGTATAGGCTACTGGTCTGGTCTATTGGCCGGCGAATACCAAGAGCACAGCAAGCTAACAGCTGCACTGGATCAAATGTCTGCTTTGTTTGATTCCGATTTCAACCTCGGCGGTTTCTTCAGTCTAGGATCAGCATACAGTGTGTACAGTAAACCTCGCAGTAACTCTGCCGACAGCTTTGATAGTGCTTGTTCCCCACACAAAGCCGTGCGTTATCTGCATCCTCCAGTGCAGCATGCAAACAGCAGAGGTCAGCAACCTCAACATAGCAAGTATCCTGAATGTGAATCTGGCATTAGAGAAGAAACAGTGTATTATAAATCAAACGCAAATTACAAGGACATAGACAGAGGGTGGGCTTGGGCTGTACTCGTAGCGTCCTTCTTCTGCAACTGCATCAACATCGGCATCAACAATTCTGTCGGCGTGCACAACGCCGAGTTCTTGATTCAGTTTCCCGAAGAAACGCGGAGTTACGTTTCTCTGGCTGGCAGTTTGCAGAACTCTGTTTGTGGTCTGACAGGTCTGGTGAGCGGCATCATCGCCAATAAGTACAGTTGTAGGACAAGCATTCTTTTGGGTGCCATTATTTCAGCGGTCGGCTTTATTGGTACCGCTTTTGCGACAAATATAACAGAGATTATTGCAACCTTTGGGATTGTCGTAGGTAAGTTACGTAAGAGTGCCTAAGATCCATTGTGCGCGCGCATGTATACATTCTTGCGTTTAGCTGAATAAAAAGAGCCGTTATACCAACTTGATGTATTAACTAATTTAGTCACCCTATCCCTCCACAGTGATATTTCAATGAATACTTCTTTATCACGTTTAGACCAGCAACTTAGTATTGTTTGCCGCATGGCTGTTATCAAAGCTGCCGAGACAGTCATATGTCCAATGTGCCAAATGTTACATTATAAAACAGTATTACGCTCAATCCACGTTAATGACAGTGGAACCTTTTTTTGATAAACTGAAAACTGAAATATTGTAACACTTGACGAAATGATTAAAATTATAGTCAACTAAAGACTTAAGTGTGAAATTGATCGTGTGTAATTTGGCTTACCGTATGGACATTATGAAGAAATGACTTTCATTTGTCTGAAAAATCAAACGGACTTAAGAGACGTTGCATCATTCTTTAGTTTCATTGTTACAGTTTGCAGTTAGAGTTTATGAATCTTTAAAAAACGCGTTTCTTCTTACTTGTTTAACGCCGGTGTCCGGACCGCGAAGCAACAACTGGCATCGGTGTATTCATCTGAGCGGCTCTTCCCTCGATCATCTTTGGCTACGCTACCGTCAGAGAGAGGGAAGAAAAACCGCTACAATATTATTGGATTATTGAACCGCCAAATACATATATAACTATCTGTTTTTCTATCTTTTAAACTATATTTGTCGAGAGGATAATTCTTGTATTACATCTTTTGCAGGCGTGCGATAAAACCATATTTAAGATTATTGTTCAGTCTTCCAAAGTATTGTAGCCTTAATCACACGAAGAATCCATTTCCTTTGCAGGGATTGGTACGGGTCTCGTATACACATCTACAACAGTATGCGTTGGTCAGTATTTTCACAAGAGAAGACCAATGGCTCTTGGTATTACTGCAGCAGGTATGGCCCTGGGACAGTTCATGTGTCCACCTCTTTTCCAATTCCTCATAGACGCGTATTCCTGGCGAGGATCTGCCTTCATCATCGCAGGGCTGTGTCTGAATAATTGCGTCTTTGGAACTATAATGAAACCACTAAAAGAACTTCACGTCGAAAGAAAGGGCGTAATAAGTTCTACATGTAAAAGTTCTCGTTTGCAGATGCAGAAAGACACCGACCAAACGTCTGTAGTCAACGGTGACCACGAGCCACGAAAGGAAAGTAGTTGGATTAACGTGGACGCTGCCAAAGACGACACTGGCCAAACAAGCCCGCAGGCTTTGTCAAATGATGCAACAAAGGCTGATTCTTCCAGTCGTTTTCATGATGACAGTGTCAAGCATGCATGCCAGTCAAGCCTTTTGGCAAATGGAAACAAGCACAGCACGCTCGAGTCGTCTGCGTTTCTCAGCCTGTCGATTGGAGCTTTCAGCAGCATGACGTCGAATATCTCTCAACACTTCGTATCAAACGGGCAGCTTAATGCAGCACAAGACAATGCCAAATCAGGCTGCTTAGGATATATGAAGGCGATTGTGGACGCTCGGCCACTGAAGAGTGCGGCGTTCATTTCTCTAAGCATTGCGGTATTCTTTTGGGCTTCTGCTAGTCTCATCTGCTCTGTTCATCTTATCGCTTATACATTACAACACGAAACCACCCCTCAGCAAGGCGCCATCTTGTTGTCAGTTATTGGCGTGGGGAATTTTGTCAGTCGTCTGCTTGCCGGGGCAGCTACCAACGACAAAGAGCACGTGGATCAAGTTACCCTGGGCGCAGGCGTCATGGGGATCTCAGCGCTGCTCATGTACTGTTTACCGTTGTTCATACAAAGTTATTGGTCCCAAGTACTATTTGCTGCACTATATGGTGTTTATTCAACCGTCCTTATACCTCTGTTGGCACCAATGACGGTTGAGACTGTGGGACTGTCGTCGTTGGGAGCTGGGTTTGGGTATCTGATGGTAATGAGCGGTATCGGATGTGCAATTGGCCCTCCACTGGCAGGTATTTATGATCCCATTGTGTTAATTGGTCTGTTTGAGATGTCCATTTGGGAAGGCTCGTGTGGTTCATTGACGTTGATGGGCGTGGCTGAGAACATCCGGGCTCCGTCTTTCACTGTCAATCAAGACAATTAGCTATTTAGCATTCTAAACATTCTAAATGCCTTAATTCTTCGCTCCTGTAATAATGAACAGCTTTCAAATAATTATTATATACTTCGCGAAGATATGAACTGTACAAATGATTTTTTTTCTTTCTCATCAACTCTTTAATTCTTATTTTAAATTTGTTTTGAAGGTTATCTATACGATGTCACAAAGGATTACTCAAATTCGTTTTATTTTGCGGGTAAGTTGAAACGTATGCCTTGAATTTGCTTCATTGGCGTGTAAACGAGATTTTAATGTGTAAAATCGGCTCAAAGCGGCTCAAATCGCTGTAAAGTACTGAAACAGCTGAACTGGGTTTCACTAAAAGAACGTCGAGGAAACCACGCGAAAGAAATCATGTTCAANGGGAGATAAAGTGCAATCAGTGGAATTAAGCAATTGTCTGACCCGCCACCTAGAGCAGTTAAGGGTAATTTACTATTGTGTGCTGATTAAGTTGATTTAAACTGAGCTTAGGGTGACAATTTGAATGTAAAATGATGACTAAGTTTTTCAAGGCCATGCATCTGGTTAGTCATGTGCCTTATCTGCTCGATTTTGCCATTAGAACTTTTATATATCATTAGATAATCAGTACGGGGGAACTTGACAAAATAGTACTTTTATGTTCAATTTTTTTTGTCACTTAGTTTTTCATTCTTTAATTAAAATAAATTGTACTTTTAAATTTAAATGTTCTTTTGCCACTTTGTTTCTTATTTCTCATCCTTTCAATGTAGGTTCATTCTCTGCGGCCGGATCCCTCGTCTTACTGACGATTCCAGTGCTCGAAAACAGGCGGCGCCAAATACAGGAGAAAAATAATATGCCTTAGAACTTGTTTGGGCCTTGCACCAATGAAACTATCTTGAAGGAATCTATGCTGATCTTTTTTTCTCTAGTACTGCCGTGTTTGACGTGTTATAAAATTGCTGGAGTCGGGAAGGCTGTATGGTACGCTTAATCAACCGAAGTGACAGGAATGGTAGTCAGCTAGGAACGGCAGTGTTTTTCACGTTACTTTGTATAGGTAACACCCGTCCCATTATATTAAGGCCTACTGGATATAATACTGATGGCTAACCCATTCGTCCCCAGATACTGACCTTGGTGCCTATGGCTTACCCTAACTTGTACTACAGTAATGTTATCGCAAGAGCATTGGGACCTGCAATCCTAGTTCTTCCAGTGCTGACACACAGGGAACAACATTGCTTCCACGTCCGCGGACTTAGGAAATTAATCTTAACAAGGATCGTTAACGTAGGCTTCAGATGCTTGGAACTGATAGAGAAGACAAAACTGAACAAATCTTTTAAACACACGTTTTATGTAACTTTCAAATATTAACAAAATAATGAACACTTTATACCGCTCAATTTTACTCAATAATTTTGTCATTTTTCAGTTTAATGTTGAGGTCCATATGGTTAATGTGCGCAGTATGTTTTTGTCCCATACAGATGAGAGTAAACAGCTTGGTGACTATGTAATTACATTTAAACGTCGCATAAGAATAGAATATACGAGGACGCCCAGGAACGCGCTTCGCATAACACGGTCCCTCAAACTGACGTCACGAAAACTCTAAGCTGACGTCACATCACTCTCAGTTTTGAGGCGCCTGCTTTTGAGGATGGGTATCGCTAATAGCATGATGGAGCTGCCCATAGATAAAGCCCCTGAAAATATTAAATGCAAAATAAATTTTAACCTTGAATCGACTCAGCACATGTTACAACAATCATGTTAACGCTCTTTTATTTTGACGAGACAACAATGATTTGTGGAATACTACAGTGGATGTAATCTACCTGCAATTTCCCTTTTTTAACGACAAACTTAAACTTTATTTTATTTTGGTATATGCACATACATTATTATAAGAAAACGAAGTTCAAACATAGACATCCATTACAGTATTAAAACCAATGACAGTGTCATGAATCATAATCTATTTAACACAGAACGACAGAGTAAAGGAGAGCACACCTTAGCTCCAGAGATACCCCCCTCCAAAAAAAAAAAAAAAAAACATACCCATGCCCTACAACGCGCAGAATAAACTGCGCCACAATCTCTTCAGCAAAATCGGACAGTGACAATACTCACCGGCAAAGTAGAATGAGTACGAATAATCTTTGGTGTGATCATAAATAAAACCTGGAAAAAAGAAAATATTTGTATACAATTTAACATTAAGCGCATGGTTTAACTCAAAAAGAAAGCAGACCTAATAGAATCTGCGGCGGACTGCACTGGCCTACAGAATGTGGGTTTGTAAAATGTAAGAAGATTAAAAAGGAGAAGGTTAATGCTACGACCTGCTTGGCAAACAGGACGAGTTATCACACGTGTTCATGTATCACGTTTGTGACCGCTTACTTGCTCGCATACTTATCAGCCTCCGCTAACATGGCAGATTAAACGATTAATTTATCTTTGATCAGAAGACCAGTGATATCTGTATGAAGTAGGGTTATCTAAAAGCGAAGGTGCGAGGTTCTGTCATGATAGAAAACGTAAATTGAGAAAATTGCAGTGTGTTAGTTGCGATGAGAAGAATGTGTTGTCTTCTAAGCATGCATGCGCGTGCCAGTACGACTGCCGTGTAACGTGACAGAGAGTCCCCCATGATAGATAGTCCGCTTTCTATTCATTAATGCAGGTAAGCCTTGCCCTAGATTTTGACCCACTTAGGTCAGGGTAACCCTAACCATTATAACTAATGGATGGCGGGCTTTCTGTAACACGGACCATCAGTTGTGTTACACCGGCAAACGTCACTGCAGGTGTTCATATGTATTTTGATTGTGCTTGTGTATGAGCATGGTGTGTGTGTATGCGTCTATCACCTGCCAGTGGAGGGCCAATTGCACATCCGGTGCCACTCATCACCATCAGATACCCAAACCCAGCTCCCAGCGACGACAGTCCAACAGTCTCTACCGTCATTGGTGCCAATAGAGGTATAAGGATTGTTGAGTAGACACCGTAGAGAGCAGCGAACAAGACTTGGGACCAATAACTGTGGACCAGTGCTGGAAAACTGAACAACAACAGGGCTGTTATGCCCATGACGCCTGCGCCAAGGGTCACTTGATCCACGTGCTCTTTGTCGTTGGTGGCGGCCCCGGCGAGCAGACGACTGAAAAAGTTTCCCGCGCCAAACACCGACAACAAGATGGCCCCTTGAATGGGGGTGGTTCCGTGCTGTAGGGTGTAGGCTATAAGGTGGAGGCCGCATGTCAGCACCTGAGCGGCCCAAAACAAAACCGAAATACCAAAACAAATAAACTCCGGGCTTTTTAAAGGATGAATATCCAAAATAGACTTAACGTAATCCATGCAACTTGGCTTGTTTCTTTCTACTGCCTCACTGAGCTGATTATCTGAAACAAAATGTTGAGAAATGTTCGACGTCATGCTTCCGAAAGCTCCAATTGAAACACTAAGAAAAGAGGACACGCCCAGGCTTCTATGTCTTGGCTCCGTCTTTAAGATATTGTCACGCCCTGCCATCCTGTGACTGTTCTCTTGACGAAAGCGATGTATGCTAGTGTGGCTGCCTGGTACTGAGTCATTTGAATTACGGTGCATTCCGTTTGGCGTTGCTGACGTATCTAGGCTTATATCGTTATCTATATGCACCGGTACATTCAAGCAGCCTTTGGCGTCGTTTGAGGAAACTTCGTTGGCTTTGGCTATTTGTGCGCGGCGTTCGTTTTCCGGGCACGCCGCTTCGTCTGTGTCTCTGTGTGTTTCTCTTAAAGGTCGCATGATAGTTCCAAAGACGCAATTATTCAGACATAATCCTGCGATTATGAAGGCAGATCCTCGCCATGAGTATGTGTCTATGAGAAATTGGAACAGAGGTGGACACATGAACTGTCCCAGGGCCATTCCCGCCGTAGCAATACCAAGAGCCATAGGTCTTCTCTTGTGGAAATATTGACCAACACATACTGATGTAGCCGTGTAAACGAGGCCGGTACCAAACCCTGCAAAGAAAATGGATTTTCGTTACAGATAAAGTAAAAATACTATGTAAGACGTCGTAAAATAATCGCAGAGATAGTTCAATCTACCATACACTCTGATCTTTTTTTCAAAAAATATTTACTATAACCCAGAATTTCGTCAAACGTATACTTTATACATCCTGTAGGCCTACTGTTAAATGACAATCTCTGGTAATTTTTTTTTCCGGTGTAGGTGAGTGCGAATTCGCCTTTCACATTCTGAAACCGACGTCCTACTACTGTTCTCCAATCTCCTTTCATACAAAAAACTTCTTAACAACATCTGAGACCTCTAAAATGCAAAACACTGCCTGCTCTTTATCCACGTGGTGAAGAAAGCTGACGTCATACCAAAAATAGCGGCTACTGGCAAAGCACAGAAGGGCGCCCTGTTGACCTTTGCCAAATATATTGACCATTCCCAGACCATATCGTACCCACTGTGGATCGATCTATCTCCGAGGAGATTCTCGCTAAATTGCAATTTATTTAAGCAGCTTAGATGTCTGTCATGCCCACTGAAGCTGATAGGGGGTAATTAGTTAACGTTAAGCATCTAAGCCGCTTAAGATTAACAAGTTAGCGAGAAACCCCTTGGAGATGGATCGATCCAATTAGATCGATCTAGGTGTGGGAACCCAGTCAAAGAAAGACAGTTTTACTTACAGTGGATAGATGACTGATCAGTATATGATTAAGAAAAAAATTCTTAGCATTTATTGCAATTTACTGTTACACATCTTGAAACGCTCAAGGGTAGACGAAAAGGCCAAAATCTTCGTTCCTGTTTATGACTTCAGGGCGAAGGTTTACACCAAAGTCAGTACCATGTAAAACTGTCAACTCAAGAAACTTTGTCTTAGTTTTATCTGATAGAATGTATCATAACATTAGCTCCGTTTTCAACTTACAGCTGTTTGAGTGTCTGGTAAGATTTGTGGATCGGCACTGGTGATGCGGGTAGTATAAGAAATTTAAGATCATGCTGGCAATACCGAAATCTGGAATCTAGGGTAATATAGATCAGGCCAAGAAAACATATTTAGCAGATAAATATATGAAATTATCATATGCAACATTTTGGAATAACTTGCAGGGTTAAGAAAGAGCAGCGTCACCCGCCACACCCCTATTCTGAATAGAATTAGGACTTATTATCGCCAAAAATCTATCATCTCCAAGAAAAAAATGTAATGTAAGACATGACAAGATATATATTGGTAGAGAGACAGATGATGAATGCATGATTGCTTGGTTTACACGCNGATGCATGATTGCTTGGTTAACACGAATACAAAACACACGCATTATCCAGAAAAATTAAGAAAAAAAAAACTTATCCAAAATGATGCAAAGCCAAGGCAACGTATTAATTTTCAGTGCGAATAACGTGATCTCATACCTCGAGTCAAAGTTATTAATAAATTCTCACTTTAACATTGCGCAGAGAAAGTGCAAGGCGGTAAAAAAAAGCCAGTTTCATTAAAAAAAAAATTTTCTCTCTACCTGCTAAAATCTATCACCCCATCGGTTGCTTAAAGTCGACCTGTATGTATATTCACGAAGACGCTGGTCCAGACCGGTTATGCAACTTCATGTTTACAATATTAACTCTTAATCTCCAAGGTAAACAAAACTCGGGTTAACTGTGCAGAAGTTACTGAAGGTACTGCAGGTAATATTACGTAAGGAAGCGTAGCGATAAACTTAAGGTTCAGTAGTCCGCTCTAAAATCGCTTTCCAGGACTCTGAAGTCCAGGTAGAGAGAGAGAGAGAGAGAGAGAGAGAGAGAGAGAGAGAGAGAGGGGAGGGAGGGAGAGAGTGAAAAAAGTGTGTGTGAGAGAGAGAGATTCATCATTACCAACAACAAATCCAAATGTTAATATGATCTCCGGCACATTTGTCGCAAAAGCGGTACCAATGAAGCCAAGCGAAGAAATAATGGCGCCCAACAAAATGCTTGTCCTACAACTGTACTTATTGGCGATGATGCCGCTCACCAGACCTGTCAGACCACAAACCGAGTTCTGCAAGCTGCCGGCCAGAGAAACGTAACTTCGCGTCTCATCGGGAAACTGAATCAAGAACTCGGCGTTGTACACGCCGACAGAATTATTAATGCCGATGTTGATGCAGTTGCAGAGGAAAGACGCTACCAGTACAGCCCAAGCCCACCCTCTGTCTATGTCCTCGGAATCTGCACTTGTCGTATGATATACAGTCCCTTCCCCGTTGCCGGCCTCACATTCTATATTCTCTGTATCCTTGCTATGTCGAGGTTGCTGACCTTCCTTGTTTGTTTGTTGCACTGGAGGATGCAGATAACGCACAGCGTTGTGTGGGGAACAATCACTGTCAAAGCTGTCGGCAGAGTTACTGCGAGGTTTACTGTACACACTGTATGCTGATCCTAGACTGAAGAAACCGCCGAGGTTGAAATCGGAATCAAACAAAGCAGACATTATTCTCGAAACGACGACGATGCTGGTAGTGCTGCTTTTTTGTTATGTGGCGCAGATTCTCTGTTACGCCGGGTAGATGTGTAGCTCCGCTTCTAACAGCTGTAGGCGACAGAGGTATACAGCAGGACCGGTTTACTCCTTAAGCACAGTCTTCTTAATGCAATCATGTAACCTTCACCTTGAAAACCGTTCGATAGGCCATCTGGGTACTCTGTTCCTCTTTCGCTGTGCTTGTTCGTTATAGGTCTTATATCGATCGATGACTGTAGCCGAGCATGTGACATGACACGGTATTGTTTAGCATTGTTTACAGGGCCATGTGTCCCCGTATATCCTCGAATAACTTGTATTCTGCACTATTTAAGGCTTAACAATAGCATGTTGTATACGAATAAATAAATATGCCATTCAGTTCATCTGAGTTGAACTTGAAGTGGTACGCCTCCTTTGCTCTCTTTTCATTCATTCCTTTATTTGCTTATTCACCTCTGCTGTTTTTCGACAACGCCAGTCTTAATCGCAGAGATCGAGCATTAGCGGAGTCAGGTTTATAAAATGTGTTTCCTGTGCACCTAAATTACCTGTTTTCCCCTAACTTTCTCATTGCGTGAATGCTGCTGCGAAAAGCTCTTTTTCCCAAGGAAATGAACTGAAACGAACTTACCTATGTCAGATAAAAAAGAGATACAATTGCTTAGCAAACGTGAAATGCATACAGTCTGCATGTCATACATCAATGTCTTTTGTGGCCTACATAACACTGCACCACTCTTGGTCTCGTGACTTTGGAAAAAAGCAGTTTCACTTTTCATCAAATGTGATGTAGCATTTTTGGTCGTTATAATGACCAATAAATAAACCAATCCAGAAATATATTCGAAAGTCTATCCGTTTTTTTGGAGTTCAACTGTAATTCAATCCAGACCATCTTTCGTAGTATTTTTCCATGGGAGATTCCGTGAATGCATGCCGCCTGTGTCCTGAAGACATTGGATTGCGGCAGTTGTGCCAATTGCTGCCGTTCTATAAAACGCAATTCCCGTGGAGCAGGTTGTGACGGGAATGCATACATCTTTACACCACAACTTGTGGGGGGCGGAGGGGGGGGGGGGGTTCTTTCCTTTTACATCCATTTTAACATAATGTATGAGATCCTGTGAGAGATGGCCATTTATTATGCTGCAACATGCAATTGCGTTTGTGTACAAAATCATATCCAGAAGGATCACGCATCTCTTTATATCCACAGTCGATATCTATGTATTTACAGCATACAAAATATGCTGTAAAAACATTTAAGTATAGTATTAACCACTAAATATGCAAAAAATGCCTAAAATAGCAACAAATACTTCAGAAAAAGGATCACTCATTTTTCACCATTCTGTCAGTTTTCTTGACATCCATAAAGATGACAAGTAGCATAGCGTGTTTAGTCACAAAACAAAAGATGTGGGACACAAAGTTTGTGTGTGTGTGTGTGTATCCTCTTCCCCATTTAAATAACTATTGTATTCGTCTGCTTTTACTTTCGGTCATATCCCTGTGATTTAATGCATTTAGTCGACCATTTCATTTAATGTATTTTCTTTTATTTTTCATTTAACCTCTTCCATCAATGAAACGCACTTGGAAACGACATGGGTGTACCACCTGCACATGTAGCAACAGCAAACCCCTCAGGACAGTGAAATTTGTGGTTGAATATTGGGGATGAGTTCTACAAGTGAATCTAGGATTTTGTAAGGCGACGGGGGTCGGGTGGGGTGGGGGCGTAAGGATAAAAAATATACCTGACCAGAGATACAGATGACACACAAGAGTGGGGATATTGTTTTGTCTTGTCTTGATTCACCCAATAGGGCCTACGCTGTTCTTTGAGGGGGAAAGAGGGAGAAGAAATATCTTTGTAGTTAAGGAAGGACACTTGCTCGTTTTACCTCCGCTGGTCCCTCTAGATCAGCCATCATGTTTCTTCTCAAAGAAAGAATTTATTCGAGGGCTGAATCTTTCGTCAGCTTGACTGGAGACAACGCTGCACAGCGGAATGCGCGCGTATTGTGCCTTCGGGTGTCGTCTGCTGGCGAGGAATGTGACCTTTGACCTCAGTAAACATCACTTCGGCGGATGATACTGATCAGTATACATCTGTAAAGATACATCCGTGCACTTAAAAACTTTGATTTATTTAAGTTAGGAATTTGGTTGATGGCGAGGGGATGGGATTTTCCATAAAAAGGTGTGGATTTTGGGAACCGTTTGCTATGGAGTATTACTCATATGAAAAAAAATCTCACTTGCCAGAGATTGTTACGAATGAAATCTAAATTCTTTTTCAAACTTGGAAGTAGTCAGTGGAAGGATGTGACGAAACTTGTCAACATATACGCTGACATAAAGACCCCCATACACAGATACAGGGTATGGACAGACGCACGTACACACCTCGACTTCGGGGTCTATAACAGGAAAATATCACATCTCCTCCTACACGTATCTTTGTTCATCTAAAAAGCACCTGAATTCTTAGATAGTTGTTTTAAAAAATAACAATTTTTATGAATTAACGATGGCATGTTGGTTTATCAAATATACATGTTTATAGATATTAAGAATTAGCGAGCTTGGACAGAATTCTTGTGTCTTCTGTTATTAGCATATAATTTATCTTCGAGTATAATACAAAAACCACTCATCAATTTTTCTTTGGGTACTTAAATTCTTTGCACGCACTGCGTTATTAAATGAAAGGAATGTTGTATTTTAACATCTTGTCTGGGACAGCAGACAGACAAATATGAAATCTGTCCTATTATGCAATATACAAGATTGGGCGCATTTAGAATAGCGAAATAACAGATCTGCAGATCAAATATGACGACCCACTTAAAAACTTGTCGCTTAATTTCCGATTAGCCACTGAAAAGATACCCCGCGGGAATTACGCAACCAGTATTCAGGTGGCCTTGGTCGGCCATATTTGATCCGCGGATCTGTTAGTTCACTGTTCTGAATGCGCTCTTTAACAATCACGGGTGAGAAGTGACCAGTTTGAAAATTAAAAAAAAATAATAAAATAAAGAGCCTGTTGATAGTTTTTCCTAAGATAATTTTTAACTGGGTACTGGGTAGGGGTTGCAAAGGCGACCAAAAGTCGTTAAATCAAATTTTTAGATTACTTACACCCGAAATACTTAGCTGG
>NW_019775476.1:67839-80610 GCF_001039355.2 Lingula anatina | reverse complement strand
GGGGGGGGGGGGGGGGGCAGTAGCAACATAACAGAACAAAGAACCAAAAGAGGACAAACCTTTGTAAAACGCTCACCAAGCCTTTACTGGTACCACTTTTAAGGTAAATCCTCGTTGTCTGCCCCTATAGATAATCAGTTGCAAGAGTGTAATAAACGAAACCATGTATCCAAACATCTCGCCTTTATTGAGACGTTTTTGGTGTCAACATATGAGCAAAGGATCCTGACTGTTTGGTCCTTTCTGGGACTATTATTTGTTCATAATCAACGTTATTTAAGCGTGTAAGAACTTATTCCCATCTGTCTATGTATATAGATCGATGCAACGCCACGGGGACTCTTGCTGAATGCAATCATATTGACAGATTAACACGCCTTTTCTTTTTTCCAACGAACTCACATAATCATCAGCTTTTCCCTGTTCTGTATTTCCATTCAAAGCCGGGAGGAGGCGTGTTTAACTGTTGAAGTGACTGCATTCAGCAAGAGTCCCCGCGTAATTTGATGGATGCACGTAAGTGATAGTTACATTGTAATAAGTATCACAGCCCAACTATCAAGCTCATCATTCACTATTATTATTATTATTATTATTATTATTATTATTATTATTATTTTGGAATTATCGAGTCATTCGCTGTGGCAAAACTCAGAAAGTGTAAAACCTGCTAAAGTGGCAACTCTAATACTTGGGTCTGTGGTACATTGTACCCTCTACCAGGGCGACAGATTGATTTTTCACAAGATATTCACTGATACCGTTATGTCCTTAAATCTAAAGACGGTCATTTGGTTTTCTGTCAATGTGGAAAATGTGCCTATAATATTTATACCACCCTGGCAGAGAGTAGAGCCAAAGTATTCCTCCTTATTTTTCTGTCTTTTGGTGGTCACTGCTGTCCGCTGGACACAGGTCAGTGACTCGCACCGAGTGTCCAGCGTGAGACTGACCACCTTCATTTGTCTCCATATATCACGATAATGTATTGGAATTTAGGGTGTGTCTTGCTGTTGAAATTATAAATAAACATAATATATCATACGGATTCATTTTTGTTGATTTATTAGTGTTTAGACATGCATTTTCAGTATTTGTTTTCTGACCAGGGACAAGACAATAAAGAAGAAAAAATAGCATTATAAAAAAACAAAATGAATAAACGGCCTAGTGTCATTATAAACATTCTGAATTCTATGATCTATTTACTGCATCTACATGTTGAACTCACCAAAGTCAGGGGCGGAGGTTTTCGGATGCATAAACTCCATCGTTGGAATCAAAAATAAAATTTATTTCCACAGAGAGCATACTTGAAACCAGACCGAACACTTGTGTGGGAGTAACCCGATATTGATAGCACGTCAAGGACATTTCCATACTTGGGTATACCAAGGACTGTCATAACTCCTTGGGTATACTTAATTCAGCTTTCAAATGGTCAACGCTCTTCAAGCCTCACCCTGATGCTCTCCGTCTCAATATAATGAATAGCCATCAATTTGGAATCCAGATTGTACGTAATCAGAATGTAAGGTAATGCAAATAGCTTCCTGTATCAAGTTTAATGTTTCCCTTTATCTGATTCTTACCATTACCACACAAAGGTTGACTTTCCATTGTTGTTGGACCCCACCCACGCCTACGCTTTGTCCATGTCGATTAAGAATAGATTCCCCAAAATCGCCATCACAACTGATATTTAGTTGTAGTAATGCTTCGTCTCGTTGTGTTATGTCCATAGACGATGGCTATGGCATTTGTTCGTATTTATTTATTTATTTATTTATTTATTTATTTATTTATTTATTTATTTTTGCAATTGCATATGCACATACACATGACAATGAGGAAGATTTTCAAACTCCAATTTATTATATCAAAATGCAACGTCAAACTTTGACAGTGGCTACAACTTGAGACGGGAATGAAATAACTTTTAGGGTGAAAGGGTGCGATGTTTAGATATGGATCGAAATGACACGCTTCATAGGCGCAACTCTAAAAACATTCTGAGTCGATTTTGAAACAATGTGCTTTTAAAGTGAAAACATTGAAATACCGTGAGGTATAATAGTAGCATGCGCTTCTTTTTTTTCCTAGTTTTGAGCGAATCTTGATTACTTTTGTAAAAATAAAAATAATCCACTTAAAGTGAACATGGGTACATGTAACAGAGATGTTAGCCAGTGTTATTGACTTATGTTTTTTTTTTGTAAATTGGAACATGCTTTATCCTGGGTGAAAATTGACTATAAATTTCGTTTGATGTTTTTCTTTTCAATGGCGGATGATGTAACGTGAACACATTTTAACAGTACTAAACTAGTTCGGGACTGGGTGCACAAGAAATTTATACCGAAATATGGTCTTAAGTTTAAGACCCAAATCTAAGTTTTCTTTAACACAAAATAATTCAAGAGTAGATATTGCGCTTCTTTTATAACAAATTGTTTCAAATCATTATAACCCTGTACCAGTATAATGAAATTCAGTGGATCATCGTAATTATATGGAGTTATAAATTGTGTTATTAACCAGTTAAAACCAACTTTCGCACTGAATTTCCTTTGTAAACCCCGGCCCAATGCCCAGTCTGAAATGCCACGTGTGAACGAGACTGCGTCGGTCGCACCTCGTGACCCGAGCCACGCCCCCCTCCCCCGGCTAACAGCTGTCATAGTCAAGCCTTATGACAGTAATAACAGCTGGCACAAAATATTTGAAACCAATTATTCATTTCTCTCTGCTGTCCATTATGTGGCAGACAGGGTTCGTGTACTTTAAAGACATGCAGACACTTATACTCATGTCCAATTATACTTGCTAGTATTGAAATGTAAAGAACACGCAAACATATGAGCAACAGACCGGTAAGACAAAAAGTATAACAAGCAGACATACGAGTTAAACTCCACTCACAGTGGTATTACACCGAGGCCGATATATTCCCATCTTATTGTTTCGGGAGGCTGTCCTATATTTACAGAAAATTAACAAACAAAAAATTCTGTAAACGATCAAGACGTAGCTGAGTGCCCAACACTAGTTGCCCATTTCGGCAAACCTCGGTTGAATTCGTATCCAATCAAATCTACTAACGAAATCGGCCGAGTGCTCCCGAGTGAGGTCTACGTAGAAATTGCAAATTATCTTTACTTGAAAACTAAAGTCAAATTGATTCATAAAAACCTATAAATTTATTATAGCAAACGGCGATGTTAATAATCTGAAAAGTTCTACATTTTGTTGACGTGAGCCTTATTAGTTGATATTAAATTATGCCGCCGTGCGCTCTATACACCTCGTATTTGGAAAGCCCTCACAAGGGTGTTATCATTAAAAAGTCAATATAAGTCCATACATAGTTTTTCACCATATCACTTGTTCAAACCAAAATATTTGACAGTAATCAATCTTTTTTGAACTCTTGGAGTTGCGGCGTCAAGTCGACTCTGTTCTGTTAATAATTCCTCTTGTCAAAAAGATGTTAGATCCAATAATACTGGTAAAATTTGGTAAACAGGGGTCATAATACACTTATAAATAATACTTTCACTCAAATTTCGGATGCATAATTATTTAAACGTAGATTGCAAAAGAAAAAATTAATACATCTCTTGCAAACGAATAACCAGTTCAATGTTTTCAAGACAACCTACTGCGTAGAAACGATGCATTTAGTTTGTCTGTATACAAATTTTATACAATCATGTCAGCTCCAGTTGAGAACATTACTGTTTTTTAAATAGTTTGTTAGGTTTTCTTCAAAATGGCGGTTAAAGTTATACATTATACATTCACGTGTATGGACGCCTTTTCAGTGTCTTAAAACTTCATCTTACTCCACGTTTTAAATCACTGCAGCTTTAGGAACTCCATAAGACGTTCCTCTTCAACCGCATCGTCAAACTTTTTGAAATCACCAAGATATTCCTCGTCGTTAAAAAACTGAGGGGTAATTATAGACCCGGCTTTTTCTCTGATGAATTCCTTGTCTTCTTCTCTTTCGCCGATGTCGATGTATTGGACATCTATCTTCTTGGAGCTGAGGATCATTTCGACCTTCTGCTGGTGCGCCTTGACGTCCCTGCTGAAGGTCACGTTGCTGACGTACACGCGGATCCCCATTGTGAGCAGACGATCGCAATCTGTAAAGAAAGAAACGGCATTAATCATTGTTCCAAAGGAAAACGATTTCCAATTTTTATAATTGGCTGAATAAATTATTATCTTCTCTTCTCTTATCTTATCTTACTGGCGTGGTTGATGTAAGTCCCGCCCCCCCCCCTCCCCCCTCTGACCTCCCCCCCCCTCCCCACACACACACACACAGACACATCAGTGCATTCTTAATTTATCAGCTTTAATTTAGGCACGCAACCCAGATTTGATAACGTTATTCTCTGTTTGTACTTTTATTTATAGAGAATGTAGGCGAAGTTTTCATCTAATTTTAGCCAGTGCCCGTTGATCAGTACCACAGCATACGATGTGTATGTGCAACAGGACTCAAACGTGTCACGTATGTTAAAATTTTTCCAGTGGCAGCCCTGTACGCTGATGTTTATAAATATGAATGAAAAAAAATATTGCAACTTATAGATGTCAGCTTGTCGAAACTACTTGACAGACAGGTGAAACAAAAGTGAGCTTTCTTATGTAATATTTATGCAATTTTTTTGTCACCACGAATGGCTTAAACGAATGAAAAATGTTTCATTGCAACTTATAGACATAAGCATGTACTGACAAAAATACACCACTTTGCAGGTGAAATAAAAATGATCTCTCCTGTAAGTGATATGATTAATGAATTTTTGTAACACGAATGGGTTCAATGACACTCTACAGTGCTAGGTATATACGTAGCACATCAAAATGATGTCATACTTGAGATGGCACACAGTTCATGTAGGTGGACATTTTTTTAAAATTATTTTTTCGTGTGTAAATATAAAAATATGTTCACAGAGTCTCCATTTCTTGACTTTCTTCTTCCCCAATAAGCCCATAGAATATACACGTATATGGCCCAAGTGCTGAGCTATTGAATACCGCGATTTTAGTGTGTACTTGGCACCGGGTGGACGGGTGACCAATGATACATGAAAACAACGTCACACAGAGAGACGATTACGGGCAGAGACCGCGGCATACTTCAATTTAATTATGTATATATATACACCACTGTGTAACTGTTATCAGCATATGGTCAGCACGCCAAACAAATATTATGGGAATATCGCGAGACCGGTTCCAAGTGTGAACGGGGTTTATTACTCATATCAAAATTAATTAATATAATATAAAAAAAGCATCGGAATAAATAACGATGATGTATAAGTGAAGTATAAATGAAGTATAAAATGACGAAGTATAAGATAACCCAAAGGTAATATGATTGAATTTTCTGAAAATATTGTGACGCGAGCCTTCCACGCGAGGGATTCGAAGGTACGTAATTTTAAATCGAGGGACGGGAGAGATGTTTTATTTCCCCAGGGAAAGTATATCCCAAGCACGAACAACAGGAGTGGATTTCAAGTAAAACACCAACAGCTTTAATAAACGTAGAAATCGATTGTAAAATTTCAATAGCACACGAAGTTAAAGACGTTTGAGTAACTCGTACGCAGTTAAAGTCATTCATGTTACTCAATTCAAAAATACTTGTGAACGTTTCTTTCGGAGTCCAGAGCAAAAAAAAAAAAAAAAAAAAAAAAAAAAAAAACTTGGACCAAATTTCAAATAAAAAGAATAATCACGGAAACGCTACTGAATGGGTCCAGTCTTTTTTCGCGGCGCATGGCTTCATTACTCTCCTACAGTCTGGTCAACTCTCAGGAATTTCCACCTACACCTCCTCATGCCTTGCGATCCTCATGACCGGTAAAATTGCTTCATGCCCAGACACCGAACAAATAAAGTAAAAACGCACACAAAACCGAAGGAACTTAAAAATAACGAAACTAAAGAGTTTTCCAGTTACGCTAATATGGAGTTACGGTCCGAAAGACAAATGAAACTCACGATTCAGCTCTGTCGCGCCTCGCCCCTTGTCTGTCTCCCTTTTCAATTCTTTGCTTCCGATGCGTTTTCTTTTTCCACAACCTTTGTTACGTCGTCCGTGCGCATCATTTACGTCTTCACTCCATCCGCACCGTCGTTTGTTGACATTTTTTAGGCCACGAGGTGACGTCAAATATGTCAAGGTTGTATGACGTAACAAGACGACGACTCCCTTTCCCGACTGTTTATCGTGGCAGTGCGATCGTTGAAAATTCTAGTAAAACAGGGCTGACTAGGAAAAAACTCCACCGAGTAATAGGAAGACCCGGCCGCGTTACAATATATTAATTCGCGATTGAATATATTAATTTGGTGAAGATCTTAGAAAATAATATAATGTTCTTATCACCGATGTCATAAATCAGAGCTTAAAAGAGACACAACCTTCAGGGTATAGCTACGAGTATATGAGATAAGATTAACGCCATTGATTGAACTGATGCCGTCGGCCATTGTATTGTTTATCTGACGGGTTTTATTACCTTTGCTATTCTTTCCTTTTTTTCTTAGCCCAACCTTGTTGGCATTTCTTTTTCTTTTCTCTCTAAACCCATTAAGTAGTGCCGATCTTAAAAACGGCAAAACACTGGCGTGAAATATACGATTGCATGAGATAAGATTTATAGCAACAGTAATTAATTAAAACAAATTATTGAAGTTTGGACATAAATCCACGATTTAAGCTATATATGACAGGACTCGCTCGCATTTCTTAATTTTCTCACAATGCCTTTTGACTGGTCCAAATTGCAATAAATAATCCATATCTCTTGAACAACAAGGCCTTTAGCGTGACCTTCTCATGTATGAAATGCCCCTGTGAGATAAACGCCATTGATCAAATCTTATACTCGAGATTATGGGTCCAAAATTAACGCGGCTGTGTCGACCATTGTATTGTCTATATGACAGGTTGTATTAACATTGTGGTTAACGAGGAAGACAGGGCACGTAGAGCAAGTCACATTATCCGTGACTCATCCTGGTGCTGTACAGTCCAATATCACCACGATAAAACAAGTAGATTTTTAAATCTGCGCGTTGTATGCAGGGTAGATATATTAATGCTTCCGTGTTTTATATATATGAGAGAGAGAGAGAGAGAGAGAGAGAGAGAGAGAGAGAGAGAGAAACGGAAGGAAGGGGAGATAAGGGTTAGGAATGTTAGAGGAAAACAGACCATGGAAAGACCTGTTATTTATTTATGTAGGTTTCACTGCGAATTCATCGATAAAAAAAAAACATTTAATTGTCCCCGAGGATGACTCACTAATCAACAATCTTGAATATTGACCCATTTTGATATACGCGCACTAACCCTCAACCACCTTCCTTGTTTCAGTTCTACTTGCTGAGGGCGTTGTTCCCCATAACATGTCTATAGTAAGGCCCCTACTATACTGCTTAACAAACTCTACTGTAAACACATTAATAGAAATCTAAAATGACCCAGTGTCCTTGAGTTTCATATGATTCCGTCGAAGCTCTGCTACACACTTTCAATGTACTGTACAATGCATAAAGTAGGTCGACTCGATTATATTTGTTACGCACCAAGATCAGTCTTTTCCACTATTGCGTTATTCCTGCTATGCCTATATTGTATTTTAAAACACCGTGCGGTATATATCAATACGGCATCAATGATTAATAAAATATATACGTGCGTGTGTATATCATACCACTTACCTGACTAAGGAAGAAGGAGAGAGAGCGAGATAGTATAGTCCTTGTGTCGTTCTCAGCTCGTTCCCAGTTGTATGAGTAACAGCCTGTGTCGTGTGTAGTGGGCGTGACTGCTTAGGACGCGACTGTCTATCTCTCTACAGTCAATGGGCGCGTCAGGAATGCGTGTGTGCGTGTGTGGGAGAGTAACGTGCGTCCCACAGTACTCGGATGGAAGATCAGTCACACAGCGTCGACGCCTGAATGTGGCGATAACGCATGCAGTTGTGGTGTTTATATGGGGAGTCACGGGTCACGTTCGGCTTGGTTTTGCTAAGTGCGTTTTAGTGTGTGCTTCCGGAAGTGGACGTTTTGTGTGATGACTTTCGGAAACTAATTGTCTGGGTCAGAAGGGGGGGGGGGGTATGTTTTCCTCCCATTTTTTAGTCACACGTTCATTTCAGTTTTTGCAAGCTTGACAGAGGAAATAGATGCATGTTAATTGATGATAACGGGTTGCCAACAATTCAAGGCCTATATGTACATGTTCTACCTAAATTTAAGCAAAAATGTTTTTCATTTTCGGGTATAATATTTTATCTTATTCGTTTTATTATTTTCTTTTCTTGATATTCCTAATTTTTAAATATAATTACTATTATTATTTTGATATTTAAATCCGGTTCAAACGCGGCCTGAGATGCTACCGCCATCTATTGGCCGCCGTCTGTGTTATCAAAAGATAAGACATCATATTGTTTAAGCTCAGATAAAGGTCCTGTACAGATAAACACAAACTAGGGGTGGTAGGTCAACATGCTGGCCGGTGTATGAAAGGAATACGAAACCATTTTTTAGGCTTTTAATATAATGAAAATAGAATGCCGTTATTTTTCTTTAAAATCACGATGCTTTGCCTCATTAGCGCATTAGTTCATTTTAACAAAATGGAATGGTGTTTGTCTTCCTTTTCTTTTTTTTGGACAAAATGCTTATCTCTCCGCCCCCTCAAATATGGACCAATAGCTGACCCGCAGATGATACACTGGTCTCAGAGCGGTTTTACAGGAAGTTCAATTGTCAGAATGCGTTAGGTGAGCGTGAATCATCACCCATAACACAATACCTGATAAAAAACTGGATAGGCCAACAACGCTATCGGCTATGTGCATAGCGTGCCCGCTTTTCACTATCAGTTCTTTTGGTACCGTGAAACACGTGCAATAAACGATAAAACTGCGTATTTTGTACATGATGGAATGTGCTGAATCTATCAAACAAGGGCTCATTCCAAATAAAACTATCGCTCTATCGATCCAAATCCGAGGGCACTCTCGCTTAATGGTAGACACCACACGCGACCAGTACAAATAGGTTAACCGCGCATGCGCGTCATTATATGTGGAAATGTAGTGTATTAGTCTATGTATTGTTTACGCGTCACGCCAGGTGTCGCATGACACCTGGTACCATGTGACTTGACGCGGGAATCTTGAATGTAATAAAGCAGAACTCACAACAATGGCGACAAGGATGGTCACATTTTATTACGTTGAATGACGATTTTACGATTTTAAACAACATGGAGCCTCTGTGCTCAAATGAAGTTGACAAAAGTGGTGAGGAAACACGGATTACACGAATGGAAAACGAAATTAGACACTTAAATTCAATATTTGAAGGACTATGTGAAAGTGTTTATAAAATGACAGAAGGATTGCAGAAATTTCAAACAGAATTTATCTCACATATGAGACGTGACATTACATCCTTATTGGAAAATTCAGCTTCACCCTTGACTCATGCTCAGCAAGGACACATTGAGATAAATGATCCTCATGATGCTGATGCTCCTCCTGTCTCCAATACTTCAACGGAGTCTTCAACTCATGGTTTAGCTGAGCAATTTAGTCCAAATGTTGATTTTGTACCAGACCCGGGGCAGCCAGTGGTCAGTGATCCAACCGTGCCAGCGTGCCGTTATGGACGTCAGAATTCTGATCCGAGAGGGCCACACCGACAATACCGTGAGGATGTACCCAGATTCACTCCCACGCAAAGATCGCGGCCAGTGGACACTCCCCTGTATACTGACGAAAACCGACAACCACCTCCAACAGGTAGGTCATTTCCCATATACAATGAGTCACACATTACCTGCCCCCAGCCGCCCACCCGTTTTCAATCATATGATGGAAGTACTAACTTCTATTCATATTACGTAAAATTATGTTGCATTGCTGAGAGCAAGGGATGGGGAGCCAAAGAAATCTATGAAATTATGATCAATTCACTAGAAGGTAAAGCCCTTGACGAGTTTGTAAAACTACCACCTAACGAAAGGATGCACCTGTACAGTGTTGTAGATACCCTTACGAAATGTTTCGGAAAAACCGAAAATTCATCTTTGGCGCGAACAGAACTGGCCGCTATAAAACAAAAAGAAAACGAAAGCTATGTAGAATTTGGCTCACGTGTGAGAATATTAGCGTTGTCTGCCTACCGTGGTACTGGCCTATTCAATCAAATGGCCACTGAATCGTTTTTACGTGGGTGTTTAGATAAAGATTTAGTGGGGAAAGTGATGTGCATGAGACCTAGAACATTAGAAGAGGCGGTCGAAAATGCCCGTACGTGTGGAGCAAATATGCAAATTTTGGGGTTACGCAATGAAAATTGTAACAAGCAAGTGCGCAAAGTTACTTTTAAAGAACTCCAGTCTCCATGTACAGATCATATTGAGCGCCAAAATCCACCCAATGTGAGTCGGGTTCAGTTTTCACCTCGAAGCTCGAGTCCTAATCGTAATCGGACAAAATCATTTCAGTCGAATGATGCAGAGCAGAGGTTACAAAACATTGAATCCTCGTTGTTAGAATTGATTCAGTTATTCCGTCAGCCCGTGAACCAAACACAAAAAGGCAATGACACTCAGTTTGGTACACCCCCTAGGGGCATCACAAGGTGCTATAATTGCCATGAAATGGGTCACATAAGCACCAATTGTCCCCAGAAAAACAGTGATTCGTTAAACCGCAACAGGTCGCCTGTGCGGTCCAACAATCGACCTCAGCTGCAGTAGGACCAAATCTGATCCCACACACTGTTTATTGTAATGGCATGGCCAAAGGAGAAAGTTTGGTGGTCCCCATACATATCAATGGAATCAAAACTAACGCTGTTATCGACACAGCAGCGCAAGTGACCATAGTGAGTAACAAGCTGTTATCACAAATTACTGGAGAAATTGCTCACGGCGGGTACCATGACGTAAAAGGTATACCGCAGATTAGCTTACGAGCAAGAGAAATACATGTAAAAGGCCTAAAATTAGCAATTGGTTCAGAAGTGTATGAATGGACAGCACTTGCAGCTCCTATCCCAGACAATGTTTTATTGGGTTTAGATTTCTTGAAAATGTTTGAGTGTCACATCTGTCTGGAAAACAATTTCATATCGTTGACCAGACCAGATCCTTCAGAAAGAAGGCGCAATAAAGTTCATGCCTCTATAAGAAAAGGTAGTGACAATTATTTAGTGGCGAATCGTGTCATTTTATCAAAGAAAGTTGTTGTTCCACTGCATTCTGAGAAGTTTGTTCAAGTTCCCTTTGTGGCGGAAAGGAACAAAACCTTTTTACTCGACGCCCCTAAATATGATCAGAAGGGTCTTTCGGTGCACTATGGGTTGATAAGCACCGATTTTACGGATGATTGCCTCAGTTGTTCACTCACTCTAAGGAATGAGACTGATAAGTCAATTACCTTAAAAGCAGGTCATGTGGTGGGTGATTTAGAAGAGATTGATCGTGTACTGGAATATCCTGAGAGTTTTGATGGTTCAAATTTGCACCAGTCTTTCTCGGTGTTAAAAGTTGATGTGCACTCTAATGATGTGGAGAATAATATTCCTGAACACGTGCGTGATTTGTAGAAACGATCTAGTGAGGATTTGTCTGATGTGCAGTCTCTCAAATTAGGCAATCTTTTGACAAAATATGTCGATGTTTTTTCCAAATCTGAATTTGATATCGGTCATTTTACAAAGATTAAACATAGAATCGATACCAACGAAGCAAAACCTGTTAAACAGAGACTGAGACGCACACCTCTGGGTTTCGAGCAAGAGGAAAAGGCAACATTAGATAAATTGTTAGCCGCTGACATTGTGCAACCCTCTTGTTCCGAATGGGCGTCCCCTCCTGTTTTAGTGAGAAAGAAGGACGGCACTTTGAGATATTGCATAGATTTTCGTGCTTTAAATAAAGTGATCCTTAAGGATGTGTATCCACTACCACAGATAGACGAATGCTTAGATGTTTTAGCGGGCACTCGGTATTTCAGCAATCTTGATATGAACTGTGCTTACTATCAGGTTGAAGTTGAGGAAAGCTCCCGGCCTAAAACCGCTTTTATGACCAAGCACGGTTTATTTGAGATTAAGAGACTACCGTTTGGTTTGACTAACAGCCCTGCTACTTTCATGCGAGCAGTCAACTCTGTTCTGCATGGTTTAACGTGGAGACAAGTACTCGCTTACTTGGATGATGTTGTTGTGCTTGGGAACAGTTTTGATGATTCTATAGCCAATATTGCACTGGTGTTAGATAGATTCAAAGAAAATGGATTGAAATTAAAATCATCCAAGTGTTCATTACTCAGAAGGAGTGTTCTCTATTTGGGTAAATTGGTAGATGAGAATGGCATTGCTCCAAATCCTGACAGTATAAAAGCAGTTCAACGTTGGCCACGTCCAAAATGTAAGAAAGACGTGGAAAGATTTCTTGGTCTAGTTAATTACCATAGAAGTCACATAAAATGTTTTGCTGCCATGTCTGGTATACTGTATGATTTGACCAAAAACAAAAGTGTTTTTAATTGGACTAGTGAACACGAAGTTGCATTCAATGACTTGAAACAGGCTTTGGTCCATAGCCCCGTGCTGAGCTTTCCAGACAGTGATGGTTTATTTATTTTAGACACGGACGCCAGTGATACTTGTATTGGAGCTGAGCTCATACAGGTGCAAAATGAC
>NW_019775476.1:47359-65594 GCF_001039355.2 Lingula anatina | reverse complement strand
ATCCCTCTTCAGCACAAGGACTGTAATTACTATGAAGCTGGTTGTGATGTGACAAAGTTACCTTGTGGAGGCTGTCATCACTGTACCAGGCTTCATGAAGAGTGGGACAGATTTAACAAAGATGTCGATTAGATAGGGTCCCTGTCTCTAAGAAGCGTGAAAACTGTTACACCTGCTGTAGACCCATCCAAGGAAAATACTGGGAATGTTGAATTGTTTGCAAAGTATACAGCAAGTCAACTCAGAGAAGCGCAATTAAAAGATCCTCTCTTATTAAAGGTGATAGGTTGGATTGAGGAAAATGTAAGTCCTTCTCAAGAGGAGTTGCAACTATGCTCGACAGCTGTGAAATTTTTATGGACAAACTTCAATTTGCTGTCCATGAAGGATGGTGTTTTATATTACAGCAGATTTGATAAGGGCTCTTTTAACCCTCTTTTGGTATTACCCAAAGAATTTCAACAAAAAGCCTTATCATTGTGTCATGACCCTGTTATTTCAGGTCATCAAGGGATTGCTCGGACTCTTTGTTGAGACAAAGTGTATTTTGGTATGGAATGACTACCGACTGCAAACTGTATGTCAATTCATGTGTGGCTTGTGAAAAAAATAAAAAAAGCAAGCAGGAAATTCAGAGCTGAATTGCAAAATTTCCATGCCGGTGCACCTTTAGAGAGAATTCACATAGATATTTTAGGACCACTTACTCCCAGTAAATCAGGGAATAAGTACATTTTAGTTGTCGTGTGTTAGTTCACTAAATGGGTGGAAGCGTATCCATTACCGGATCAAACTGCAGATACAGTTAGCAAAACATTGGTGAACAATTTCATTGCTAGGTTTGGTTGTCCAACCATCATACATTCCGACATGGGTGCCAATTTTACAAGTGAATTGTTTAGTAATGTTTGCAGTTTACTGTCTATTAACAAAACCCAAACTAGTCCGTACAGGCCGTGTTCGAATGGCGCCGTCGAACGTCAGAATAGGACTTTCATGCAGTGCATACGGTGTTATTTAGAAGGACATGACAGTAATTGGGATGAACATTTATCTTTAATTACAAGCGTGATCAGGGCGGTCCCTAACAGACAAATAGGTCTGACCCCAAACATGTTGATGTTTGGAAGGGAAACTAGACAGCCCATTGATTTTACGTTTGGTTTAAAATCTATTCAAGGAGATGTTGAACCAAATAGCTATGTCATGCAATTAAAAGAAAAGCTAGAGAGCGTTCACGAGTTGGCCAGAAAATGTCTCGGCGAGAATTTAAAAACACGAGGCAGACACAATATTGTAAGGGCGACCTAGTGTATAGGTATAATAACACGTCGAAACCCGGTCGTTCAAAGAAATTACAGCCTGTATGGCTCGGCCCTTTCAAAATTATTGAGGTGCTTTCTCCAATTTTGTATAAAATAAAAACAAAAAGGAAAGTTGTGGTGGTGCAGCATGATCACTTAAAGCCCTGTAAGGGAAGGGGGCCCCTAAAACCCTCCAAAGCTAAATGTGTGACTCCTGATAACATGGGTGATGACCAACCACAAAGTGATGGAACTGTCAAAGATGCTGTTGTTACGAGAAGTGGCAGAACAGTTATACCTCCAATACGTTATAGTTGAGAGGAAGACTCAGAACTAACGAGGTTGTTATTATCATATGTGACAGCGATATCTACTACAATATGTTATACCAAGGACAATTTACTGAGATAATGGGACATTTTCTGTGAACTTTATTGACTTTGAACCAAGCATTGACTATGTTTTACATGCATATATATTGGCTACATTAAACTGAGCTTGTATTCGCATTTAATATTGTATTCACATAAGTGACACAATTATACATTTTCTTTATCATGGCATTCGTAGAAGTTGTATGTATTTTGAAACTGTTTGGATGCACAGTACAGTCTTGTGAGTAAAGTGCATGTGTCATGTTGATAATACAGATTTAGCATGATAAGTAAAGTTCATATGTGCCGTTTATGCAGTAATGCATGCACATGTATATTAAAAAAAATATGGGAATTGAAAGTATGCACTGTTTAACACAACATGTTACCTTAGCTATAAGGAAATAATGTATTTATTTGTGCCGTTAATATGCAATGTATATGCACAATTATTATTTACTATGCACAAAAATAGATCTCATTATCACTAACTGTGCTGATGTAAGGCATATAATACATAACATTGTCATTTAAAGCAAGGGTTGACTAAGATGCTGTTAATAAAGTGTAATCCGTATGTATGTTAAAATTATTTCAACAATTGTAATTACTTCACACTTATCTTATTCATCAGTGGTTTGTATATAAGCATGTTTTGAAAATAAGATGGGGAGGAATGTAGTGTTTTAGTCTATGTATTGTTTACGCGTCACGCCAGGTGTCGCATGACACCTGGTACCATGTGACTTGACGCGGGAATCTTGAATGTAATAAAGCAGAACTCACAACAGAAATTTGTATTCAAATGCAAGGTGCATGAAGAATTTAAGCCTAGGTTGCAAAATAATAAATGCTTCTCCTGAAAGAGTGCAACATATTGAATATCATTTTCCTTAAACAATTATCAGCACAGTTAACACATATCATGGCAAGTTATAATTTGTACTAAGGCTCTATTTATTCTATTATTCATTTTACTATTCATTATGTACCGGTATGTACCCATGCAGTACAATCATCTCAGCTCGTCCAGCTTCAGACATTTCTGTTTTTTTTTTTTTTATATCTTGTTAGGTTTTTGTCAAAATGGTAGTTGAAGTATATTACACATGTGAATTCGCGTGCCTTGACGTCTTGACAGTGTCTCAAACTTTATTTTTAACCACGAGATAAATCAGTTCAACTTTAGGAATTCCATAAGACGTCTGTCTTCAACTGCTTCCTCAAAAGCTTGGTAATCACCAAGGTATTCCTCGCCGTTAAAAAGCTGTGGAGGAACAGTAAACGGTCCTGCTTTTTCCCTCATGAATTCCTTAGCGGCGGCGTTTGAGGAGATATCGATGTACTGTGCGTCGATGTTCTTCCCGCTGAGAACCATCTGTATCCACTGTTGTTGTTTCTTTACCTCCAGGTTGCCTGACAAGCTGCTGATGTATACACGGATCCCATTTGTGGGCAGACGATCGCACTCTGTAAAGAGGAAAATGAATACGAAAAGGTATCTGGAACACGTAGCCTAAAACATGTCAACATATATTGGATAAATGAATGAAAGAAATTTAATAAAAGTAGAAAATTATTAAGGTAAATATGTGCTCGCTGCCCTTTGTCGCTGTTTTGTATGTCTGTTGCCGAATCCACTCAATTGAAATATTTTTTCTTTAAACTCATGTTGTGAAAGAATGTGTTCCTAATATAGTCAACCCCCTCCCTGACTTGGTTTGTATCAATGTATAACGATTTCTGTCGACCAGCACACAACGTGAACAACGTAAATTTAGCATATGGCCAACATTTTATCATTTCATTTGCTCTCATCAAACGTGTTATCTCTCAGAGTGCACGACCGGCGACGGCGCCGGCAGACGCAGGTGATGGCTTGGAACTTACCAATAAACTCCACACAGGCAGCCATAATGGCTATGGCCAAAACGTAGCTAACGAAGGCAGTCTTCATGTCGTACTACAGCAACCTGGAAAGACATGGGGGCATAGCTTTTATCTGTATCTCGCATACAATGGTCGGATGTTGACTCTCGTCGGAGCCCTTTTGAGTATTTTCTTATTAAATTTAATACAGAGAGAGAGAGAGAGAGAGAGAGACGGAAGGGGAGATAGGGGTGAGGAATGTTACAGGAGAACAGACCATGGAAAGACCTGTTATTTATTTAGGTGTCACTGCAAATGCATCGGTAAAAAAAACTTCAATTGTCCCCGAGGATGACTCACTAATCAACAATCTTGAATATTGACACATTCGATATACGCACACTAACCCTAAACCACCTTCCTTGTTTCAGTTCTACTTGCTGAGGGCGTATATGAAATCCCCTATGACATGCCTATATCGTAAGGCCACTACTATACTTTTTAACAAACTACTGTAAACACATTAATAGAAATCTAAAATGACCCAGTGTCCTTGAGTTTCATATGATGCCGTCGACGCTCTGCGACACACTTTCAATGTACTGTACAATGCATTAAGTAGGTCGACTCGATTACATATTTGTGACGCAACAAGATGTCTTTTCACAATTGCTTTATTTATTATATGCCCATATTATACTTGAAACACCGTATGGTGTCAACTGTAAATATTAATATGCTATTAAAGTATTCACTACTTACGGAGTGAGATTGTAGATCACTGTGTATTGTGTCTCAATTCTGTTTTTGTTCGTCTCTGGTACCATACACGTCTGCACGGTAGCTAAGCACAGTATTCAAACGACTGCGCATGCGCAAAAGTGTTTTGTTTGCAATAAAAAAAGTGGGTGAAATTGACAAAGCCAGCCGGTGTTAACCCTTTGTATGATTTAATCTAATTTGCTTGCTGTATTAATAGTGTTATATGTGTACCTTAGGAAATTTTCCACCACTCTCTCACCCTTGATAAAGACACAGTGCTTGATCGCTAGTGTGAATGTTATTTCTAATTGCATTAAATAATGTAAGAAGGTTAATTTTAGGCACTACATGTCAGAAAACCCAACAAGGATCGACGTAACGCATTTAACTTTCGATGCCACGAAATGATCAACAAATTTAATTTCTCGAAAGCGAGGCAAAGTCACTAATCTACAGGAGATGATTTATAGCCTCGTAAAAATTAAATGTTTTATTAAAAATCTAAAAAGCGCTCAACCAAAATACTTCTTGGTTGTAATTGGGATCTTTAATGATAATAAATTTAATCACACATCATTAAACATAAAACCCTTTATCGTCTTATTTATTAGACGAATTGATATTATGTAGAACTTGGAGGCTAAAAACACCAAAGTTGTCTAGTTTCACATCGAGGCACGATTTTTTGTTCGTGTGCTCAGTGGCTGTGGTATGAGTTGTAGGTTATACGTCACTTCCGGCCTTCCTTGTTTGGTAACTTTGAAGCAAGACATTTGCACATAAGAGAAAAACGAGTTTATTTTTCAATTTTGGATCATTTGAAATTTTTCTAAATACATTTCTAAATTTAGAAATTAATTTGTTCATGTACCTTTAATTTGCTGTGTTAATTATTTTTTTATATCATGTTGAAATTTTACTGCCTGGGGCTAGATTTACGTGGCCTCCCCCCTGCTGCGTTTTAGTGTTTATTTCAGCCGACTGACGGCAGCACCTTATAGGTTATGTCATGTCACGTCATGTCATGGAAGGCTACATCATCAATGTACCCTGATTTTTTAAAATTATTTTTAAGCCTTGAGTAGAAGTGTTTAAACCAGAAGTATTGTTGAAGCATGGAAAGTATTTAAGAAAATTAAACGTTATAATGGAAGTGGATGGGATTTTTATAGTAGTTTGTAACCTGTACTCGCCGGAATCAGGCGGGGAAGTTGGGCTGTCCACCTGGTGTGCGCAGTACTTACCATAATTGCGTGCTCTCCGCGCAGGGAGAGTACACCGGGTAAAGGAAGGAAAATGCACTATCACAACACTATTAATGATTAATAAAATATATACGTGGGTGTTTATATCAAACCACTTGCCTGACTAAGGAAGAAGGAGACGGAGAGCGAGAGAGTGCAGTCTTTGTATCGTTCTCAGCTTGTTCTTAGTTGTATGAGTAACAGCCTGTGTCGTGCGTAGTGAGCGTGACTGTCTATCACCCCATTTCCATAGATTAGATCGACCTAATTTAGATCGACTTAACTCCCTGGGGGTTCACGCTAAATAGCTGTCAGCCGGGCGGACACGAAAGTTAATTACCCCTTATAGCTTGTAGTAGGCGGGGACGGACACTTAAGGGGGATTATCTGACAGTAATCTGGCTAGACTCCCCGCGGTGATAGATCGATCTAAAGTTGTGGGAATAGACCCTATCTCTCTACAGTCAATGGGCGAGTAAAACCCCCTTTACACTGGACGGCGTCCTTTCTGCGTCCTTTATGCGACCATGAAACTGGCCAGGACGCCGTCGGACGCTCAAAGAACGCACATGATCGCCAAGGTCGCACAAAGAACGTTCAAGCATCACCGAGGACGCCATGGACGCCGTGAAGTTTTAAGCATGTTCAAAACAATCGCAGAGAGAACGCGATGTAGGATGGTCGCTCAATGGACGCAGAAAGGACGCACAGGCATCGCCGTAGTCACAGAGAGAACGCACAAGCAGCGCCGCGGTCGTAGAAAAGAGGCACAAGCATCGCTTTGGTTGCAGAATGAAAACTCAAAGATCGTCCAGTGTTCGACACGTAGAACGTTGTTTTTTTTTTCACTCTCAAGCGGGGCCGAGCTGAGGTATTTTTCACCAGAAAGGAATTCTAAGGGTAACAGTAGTCTCACATCAGCCTCCCATTGTTTTTCCCCTAAAATTAATGAAACAATCCATTTTTTGAGGTTATTATTAAACGAATATTTTTGCATTTTTACAAGATTAATTGTCAGAACTTTTTGCAGAATGCTTCATTTGAAAACGGATTCAAACATTCTATGTTGTGTCAGTCATACTTTCTCGTATTCGGAGCCTGTCCATCCTTCTTTTAAGGATAACAATGAGCATCTGGCTGATTATCAGTCCATGCAGACCTTGCATCACTATAGTTTCAAGCGTTTATTCCCATTTATTTGTTTTGTGTGCTGGAATTGTTCTTAATTGGATGACCTGGTTAGAACCGATGAAACGATGAGTTAGAATATAGAGAAGGACGCCCAAATAACGCTCATCGGTCAAGCAGGATGCAGAATGATCGTAGAATAGACGCCACTGATCGCCGATGAAGGTACAGAGAACGCAGCAAGAATGCTCAATGGTCTCTCAAACATCGCAATGGACGCCTTGGGTTGCACAGGGGACGTACAGTGGAGGCAGGCAGGTTGCTCGCAGTTTTACAAGTAAAATCAAGATACGGTCGTTCAAAGGACGCACAAGGGACGCAGACGCCTTTACACTGAGACACGATTTAATTGCTTTGGCGACCTTTGAGCGTCCTGACCACATTTTTGAACGCATTTTTGACGCCGTCCAGTGTAAAGGGGCCCTTAGGAATGCGTGTGTGTGTGGGAGAGAGAGTAACGTGAGTCCCACAGTACTCGGCTGGAAGATCAGTCAAACAGCGTTGACGCCTGGATGTGGCTATAACGAGCGCGGCTGTACGTACATGTCGTGATTATATGGAGAGTTACGGGTCACGTTCGACTTGGGTTTTTGCTAAGTGCGTTTAAGTTTTTGCTTCCGGAGGTGGATGTTTTGGGTGGTGGTATTTGGAAATGGATTGTCTGGGCTAGAGGCGGTGCTGGTGGTGGTGGTATGTTTTTCCACAATATATCCAGTCACCCTGTTTCTGCATTTTGCAGGCTTGACAGAGGAAAAAGATGCATTTTGATAGATAATAGATCGAGCGGGTTGCCAACAATTCAAGGTCTACATGTTCTACCCAAATTTAAGCAAAACTGTTTTTCATTTCCGTGTATAACTGTTTATCTTATTTGTTATGTAATTTTACTATTTTGGACATTTAACTCTTTTAAAAAAAAATAATTACCATTATTATTTTGATAATTAAACCCGGTCCAAACGCGGCATGAGATGTTACCGCCCTCTATTGGCTGCAGTCTGTGTTATCCTAAGATAAGGCGTCAAATTGTTTTAGCCCAAAACAATGGTGCTTTACAGAGATACATTAACTAGAAGTGCTAAGTCAACATGCTGGCCGGTGTATGAAAGGATGAGGAAACCATTTATAAGGCTTTTAAAAAAATGAAAATCGAATGCCAATATTTTTTCATTTGAATAACGAATATTTTGCTTCATTAGCGCATTCATTGTGCCTTTTTAAAACAAAATGGAATGGTGTTTGTCTTTCTTTTCTTTTCTTTTCTTTTTTTGACAAAATGCTTATCTCTCTGTCCCCTCAAATATGGACCAGTAGTTGACCCGCAGATGATACACTGGTCTCAGAGCGATTTTACAGGGATTCAGTGGTCAGAATGCGTTAGGTGAGCGTGGATCATCTCCCATAACACAATACCTGATAAAAACTGGATAGGCCAACAACGCTATCGGGTATGTGCATAGCATGTCCGCTTTTCACTATCAGTTCTTTTGGTACCGTGAAACACGTGCAATAAACGATAAAACTGCGTATTTTGTACATCAGGGAACGTGCTGAATCTATCAAACAAGGGCTCATTCCAAATAAAACTATCGCTCTATCGATCCAAATCCGAGGGGACTCTTGCTGAATGGTAGTCGTGTGTGCACGCCCTTTTTCGGGGACACGTGCAACACCACACGCAACTACTCGAAACAGGTTAACTGCGCACGTGTAACATTATATGTGGAAATGTGTTTTCAAATGTCAGGTGAATAAAGAATTTAAGCCTAGATTGCAAAATAATATTATTTCTCTTGAAAGAGTGCAACATATTGAATAATTTTCTTTAAAATCTCAGCACAGTGAACACGTATCATGCTTTCAAGGCAAGTTATTATTTGTACTAAGGCTCTATTTATTCTATTATGCATTATACTATTCATTATGTTCCGGTATATACCCCTATAATACAATCATGTCAGCCAGACCAGCATCCGATCTTTCTGTATATTAAATATCTTGTTAGGTTTTTGTCAAAATGTAAGTTGAAGTACATGATACATGTGGATTTGCGTGTCTTGTCGTCTTGACAGTGTCTCAAAACTTTATTTTTAACCACGAGATAAATCAGTTCAACTTTAGGAATTCCATAAGACGTCTGTCTTCAACTGCTTCCTCAAAAGCTTGGTAATCACCAAGGTATTCCTCGCCGTTAAAAAGCTGTGGAGGAATAGTAAACGGTCCTGCTTTTTCCCTCATAAATTTCTTGGCGGCTTCGTTTGAGGAAATATCGATGTACTGTGCGTCGATGTTCTTCCCGCTGAGAACCATCTGTATCCTCTGTTGTTGTTTCTTGAGTTCCAGGTTGCTTGACACGCTGCTGATGTACACACGGATCCCATTTGTAGGCAGACGATCGCACTCTGTAAAGAAAAAAAAAAGAAGAAAAGGAAACTGGAACACGAGCACATAGCCTAAAGCATGTCAACATTCATTGGATAAATGAATGAATGAAATTTAATAAAAGTAGAACATTATTAAAGTAAATGTGTGCTCCATGCCTTTTGTCGCTGTTTTGTATGTCTGTCGCCGAATCCATTCAATTGAAATATTTTTTTCTTTAAACTCATGTTGTGAAAGAATAGGTTCCTAATATAGTCAACCCCCTCCCTGACTTGGTTTGTATCAGTGTATAACGATTTCTGTCGACCAGCACACAACTACATGTACTTGTACAAAGTAAATTTAGCATATGGCCAACTTTTTATCATTTAGTTTACTCTCATCAAACGTGTTATCTCTAAGAGTGCACGACGACGGCGCCGACAGACGCAGGTGATGGCTTGAAACTTGCCAATAAACTCCACACAGGCAGCCATAATGGCTATGACCAAAACGTAGCTAACGGTGGCAGTCTTCATGGCGTACTATAGCAACCTGGAAAGACACGGGTGCATAGATTTTATCTGTATCTCGCATACATTGGTCGGATATTGAGCCTCGTCGGAGCCCTTTTGAGTATATTTTCATTAGGTTTAATACGGAGAGAGAGAGAGAGAGAAAGAGAGAAAGAGAGGGGGGGGGTCAAAGAGGTAGGAAAAGAAGCGGAGTAAGAAGGGACGAGGGAGGGGAGATGAAGAGAGATTATTTTCATGATTTCATCGACGCTCGACACCACAATTTCAATACAATATGAAATAACTGGTAGTAGTGATTCGACCCGATCACACATGTATATGTTTCTCACGACAGTTGTTCTTTACTGTTATTGCGTTAGTTATGATATAAAATCTTAGTTAACCGAACACCAGCGTGTATCACCTGTAACGTTGTTTATGATTAATAAACTATACACTATTTGTATAATATTTCACTTACTTGACTGAGTAACAAGGGGAGAGGGAGAGGGTGTGGTCCGGAAGCGTTCTCAGCACACTGGTATGTGTGACTGCCACGAATGCGACTTCTTATATATGTGAGATACAAGTAAGTGTGAGACAACACCCTGTCACCAGTGTGATGTATCCCAGAATTCCCAGAACATCTGGAGCCTCAGTGATAGGTGTTCAAGTAATATGTCGTCAGAGGGTGGCAGTGTAGAGTTTGACATGCATATACCGAAATAAAGAATTCTCATTTTACCGTAAAACACCCCTTCAACCGAATAAAGCGTTCCAATATCACACTCTCTAAATCTATTGAGGAATGAACTCGGGGGCCAACTCCCGTCAATTGCTTACGAAAGGAAAATTTGTTAATATATTGTCATTATTTAGCTTAACACTTGTCGTGGAAGGTCAAATTGCTTGAACAGTTTTCAGTCAGCCGTTGCCACTGACAATTCTGCCAGTCCGACGGAGCCACTCCCTCAAGTTGGGAATTTTCAAGGACAAACGCGCAATGGTGTACCTGTCGCCTTTCAGTGACAAGTACAACGTGGAATAAAGGTACTTTTTAATGATGATTCTGACAACGTGGCGGTTACAGAGTGTGCTAATATTCACAATCATCTCAATGCTTATTGTAGATTTTAAGATGAAATACATTTGGATTTTAATGATATTTCTAATGAAAAGCTGGGCATGGAGAGAAAAATAAAACAAAAATTTAAAAGATAAATAACACAAACTTCACTAAAATTTCATAGAATTACAAATATTATTTTGTAAGCCTATATATCCAGTCAAAGACCCGTCCGCTACATTTTTATAGTATGATATAATTACTGTCAGCGATTCATTTTTCTTTTTCTGTAAAATAAAGTACAACTTCTATCCTAATTCACATATTTGTACATATTTGAAAAGAATGATAACATAGAAATAATAAAAGATATTGATCATTTTCTTTTGAAAAAAATGTGACAAGGGTGCATTTCGAACTATACAAATGCATCGACAGAGTCTAAAACCTAGGAGTCTAAAACCTAGGAGTTCATGTTAACAGTGTGGCCTCAGGTCCAAGTAGCTAATCCACGTGTAGTGTATGAGGAGACGCGGTACCGGTGACTTGTATCCGCCTTCATGTGGATATCACAGTGGGATGGAGGTAAAACCATAATGTCCCAGCGCTTACGTTAGTTTTACAATATTCCTGCTGGTCTCACAGTAAATACTGGTATCACTGACGATATTTTTAAAATCATTGATTTACAAGCTTGTTTCATGTACATTTGATTCATTGAAGGTAAAATCACTTGTCGTACTGTGTCCTTTTTTAGAAACACATTAAACTGTATCAGTGCTCAAATAGAATATTGTATTTTTATAATACGGTATAATAACTTGACTGTAAAAGTGCGAAAAATAGTAAAAGAAATAATTAAATTGGTTTTGTTGTCACCTTTGAACCTCGACATGAAATTGGTTAGTGTGTGGAATTTAAAGGTACATAATGAATTATTTTACTTTCCCACTCCTACATTATCGTATAACTAATAATTTTTTAATCAATATCATCATCTTCCAATATAACAGTTATAATTTCAGAAATATCCATAATTATGTGTTCAACAAATAATGTCCATGGACAAAGTTTCGCTATAATTCTTCTCTCTTTTTCTGTTAAAAATGATGTTGCTTGGTAATGTCTGTTATATTACTTAAATTGTAGTTAAGAAACATAGCGAAATGTTTTCACCTTGCCTTCATCTTCCTCCACTTCAAGCTGTCCTTTGATATCAATGGCCACACCTGCTGGCTTTAAAACATGCTGTGGATCCACCACGTATCTCAACAGTTGACCATCTGAGGTCAGAACAACCACCCTGTTATTCCCCCGGTCAGCAATGAAGATGTGCCCCACGCTGTCTGTACACACTCCCCAGGGGGAGTTCAGGTATCCATCACCTGAGCCTCCCTCATCTGGTGTACCATACTGGAACACTGCATCACCCTGGGGGGTCACTCCATATACACAGTGTCCCTCTCTGTCACTCACCACATGGGAGCACTGCAATGTAAAGTGGATTTTACACATAGGAACACTGATCTTATTGATAAGATTGTACTGCACAGCGTCATACACACAGATACAGTTATTGTCCACGTCACAGACAAGTATGTGTCCATTGTTGTCCACTGTAACACCGTAGGGCGTAGACATGTCACCCTGACCAAATGTTTTGACATGTTTCCCGGAGGAGGAATACACTCGGCATCCATCGATATCATAACATGTAACCACCAGTCTGTCATCACTGAGCACGGTGACACCACTGGGACCTGGTACATCAACCTGAAATATCACCTCATGAGATGGTGATATTGCTGTAAGTTTATCCAATGTGGCAGAAACTAAATATATTATTCTACATTTTTGGTATTTTGATTAAAAAAAGAAAAAAACCTGTAGTTTCATAGCGAAAGATATGTTTCAAGTGATTTTCCAATATCATTTCCTTCTCGGCAAAAAGAAAAATAATATTTGCATTCAAATGTAATAGCCAATTAGGCCTATCAAGTTGAATTTAAAGCACGGGTTTTTAGTTTATATTCTTATGTTGAACACATTCTAGATGGCTCATTTAAGCCTGCGCTAACTGTAGACTTGGGTGTACGTGAGAACACACCTCACTCGTCTTGATAGCTGGAGTCACCTGAGCTGTACGCCCCACCACGAGGCACATGATACAAGAGATAGCAGAACTAGGCTTGTTTATTAACCCAGACGCTGACGTTATTCTACGTAGGCACTCTAGTAACATTTTGTTCAGGAACATATTGTTTACTGTTGAATATTAAGGCGGGCAATGTCCATGATATAGCATTTATTACCTCTGCAGCCTGTCAGTACCAATTCACCTGGACTTTTTGCGACAGGCCGTTTTATTCTTGGCGCTTCCTGCTAATTTACGTTGTACCTCACTCTCCGACCATTTGGCGAGGAGGCCCTTGACGGCATCCTCAGACTATGATAGGTCTGCTATTGTGCTGCTACTCATACTCATAGGACTCAAATAGCTGCGAGGATTTCTTGCGAACGAGATCAGTTGATTAATTGCCCATTTGTGCGCATGCGTTCCATATGTAAACATCCGGAGTTAACTCCGATTTAACCCAGCTCCCGATCTGGGTTTATTTCGACCGCGGTCAGGGGTACGTCGTCCGTTCACATTAGAAAAGTTCACCGCGACAGAACCGAGGTCATGCAGGCCTTGACCGCGGTCGAAAATGCTAGTGTGAATAGCTTATATGTTTTAAGCCTTTTTTGTATCGTTTTGCTTGAGATGAAATTGACCACAGGAAAGAAGAGTTTTAAAAGTTCTATTATTAATTTATTATTAAATAAAATATATAAGTATATTATATTATTCATGTAAAGTCAAGAATAATATCTTATAGACTATTCTTTAAGGCTGCATGTGGGTAACTAATGAAGATCGTGGAGAACTGGTGTACATGTGAGAATCACGTGATATGGTGGAACTTCTGAGTTTTCGAAGGAAACGAACTGCTGAATTCTAAATAGACTGATTTTTCCCATTTGATAGTTAGGCATTCCGAACAACAGGATTGATTTGAAATAGATCAATCCAGTTTTATCATCATTGAGGTTTTTTTCTGGGTTCCCATACCAAGATCGATCTAAAAGGTCCGATCCATCTCCGGAGGTTTCTTGCTAAATTGCTTTCAGCTTAAGCGGCTTAGATGTCTGGCACGCCAACTGAAGCTGCCAAACGATGGTTAATTACCCCATGGCAGTTTCAGTAGGCGTTTCGGATATCTAAGTCGCCTAAGCTGATTACAATTTAGTAGGAGAGGAGAAAGATGGAGCCATAGTAAATACGATAATCTATGGTAATGGTGTCTAAGTAGTTTGTCGTGAGCCAAAATCTGAATTCATTCACACAAGTCTTAATAGTTGCTTTTTCATCATGAGAATTTTTTACATATAACATTTATCTAGTAATCATCCACAAACCACATCAAATTGAAACCAAACAAAAAATATCCTCAGTGGGTAAAGTGTGTAGTGTAAAGAGAAAAGGACTGAGCTCAGACCACATAATGTGCTTAAAACGTTTATATTACCAAATACAAAAATAAAGTAAATAGTACATAAATCAAATAAAAAGCTCAAGGTACAAAATAATAAGTATTGGTAATTACCGACCTTGAAAATTGGGTAACTTTTACTTTATCGCCAAGGTTTTTACCCTCCGCCAGGTCCACAGATATTTGAACAGACCACTAGAACAGAACACTAGAACACCTTTTGTCTGACTTTTTACTAGCTGAGAACTAAAATTTCCCTGAGCAAAACTGTTCATTAACTTGGTAGCTGGATCATACATGACAATTATCAAATACAAGCTGAAATATCTAGTGACTGCATCTTGTATTAATCATAAGACAAGGCGTCACATTATGTTTATGCTCAAAATTGGGCTCGTAGACTACAGAAAGCGTTAAGTGAACGAGGGCAGAAGAATGCTTTAGGTGAACGACGGCAGCAGAATGCTTTAGGTGAGCGTGGACAACAGAATGTGCGCCCTTCACACAATACTCCCGTACTTCCAAAAGGAAAATTTGTTAAAACATTGTAATTATAAAGGTCAAATTACTTGAACAGATTTCAATCAGCCGTTGCCACAGACCATTCTGCCTGTCCGACCTGGCCACTCCATAAAGTTGGGATATCTGTTAAACACATGCGCAATGGTGTACCTGTCAACTTTCAGTGACAAGTACAACGTGGAATAAATATACTTTTTAATGATGATTCTGACCACGAGGCGGTTACAGAGTTCACAATCATTTCATTGCTTATTGTAGATTCAAAGATGAAATTCATTTGGATTTTTATGATATTTCTAATGAAAAGCTGGGCATGGAGAGAATAAATTAAACAAAAATTAAAAAGATAAATAACACAAACTTCACTAAAATTTCATAGAACTACAAATATTATTTTGTAAGCCCATATATCCAGTCAAACGCCCGCCCGCCCGCTACATTTTTATAGTATGTAATTACTGTCAGCAATTCATTTTTCTTTTTCTGTAAAATAAAATACAACTTCTATCCAAATTCACATATTTGTACATGAAAAGAAGGATAACATAGAAATAATAAAAGATATTGATCAGCGCTTACGTTAGTGTTATAATATACCTGCTGGTCTTACAGTAAATACTGGTATTACTGATGATATTTCTAAAAGCATTTATTTACAAGCTTGTTTCATGTACATCTGATTCATTGAAGGTAAAATCACTTGTCGTACTGTGTCCTTTTTTAGAAACACGTTAAACTGTATCAGTGCTCAAATGAAATATTGTATTTTTATAATACAGTAGTATAACTTGACTGTAAAAGTGCCAAAAAGAGTAAAAAAAGATTTAAATTGTTTTGTTGTCACTTTTGAACCTCGACATGAAATTGGTTAGTGTGGAATTTAAACGTACATAATGAATTATTTTACTGTCCCACTCCTACATTATCGTATAACTAATTGTTAAAGAAAAAAAAAAAAAAACAATATAATCACCTTCCAATATAAAAGTTATAATTTCAGAAATATCCATTATTATGTGTTCAGCAAGCAATGTTCGCAAAGTTTCGCTGTAATTCTTCTTTCTTTTTGTGTTAAAAATGATGTCGGCTGGTTAACATCTGATACTTAAATTGTAGTTAAGGAACATAGCGAAATGTTTTCACCTTGCCTCGTCTCTCCCCCACTACAAGCTGTCCTTTCTTATCAATGGCCACACCTGCTGGTGCTGAAACCTGCTGTGGACCCACCACGTATCTTAATAGTTGACCATCTGAGGTCATAACAACCACCCTGTGATTCCCCCGGTCAGCAATGAAGATGTGCCCCACGCTGTCTGTACACACTCCCCAGGGGGAGTTCAGGTATCCATAACCTGAGCCTTTCTTACCAGGTGTACCATACTGGAACACTACATCACCATGGGGGGTCACTCCATATACACAGTGTACATAACAGTCACTCACCACAATGGTGTCACGACATGGGAGCACTGCAATGTATTGTGGATATATACACATATGAACACTGATCTTATTGATAAGATTGTACTGCACAGCGTCATACACACAGATACATTTATTGTCACGATCACAGACAAGTATGTGTCCATTGTTGTCCACTGTAACACCCCAGGGCGTATACATGTCACCCTGACCAAATTTTTTGACATGATTCCCGGAGGAAGAATACACTCGGCATCCATCATAACATGTAACCACCAGTCTGTCATCACTGAGCACGGTGACACCACTGGGATCTGGTGCACGAACCTGAAATATCACCTTATGAGATGGCGATATTGCTTTAATTTTACCCGGCCGGTAAGAAACTAAATATATTGTTCCATTTCGACTGCACGATATGTCCCATACATCTTCCATACTGCTATCAAACTCATCCACCAAAGATTCAGTATTTAGCCTTTCTAACATGGTCAAACGACCAAAGAAGTCCGCTGGAAGTCTCCCTTTACTGAAAGTTATCTCTGTTCTTTTTACCTGTACGGTGGGTCTAACATTGTTCAGTTCTTTCATCCTTGCTCGGATTTTTTTAGCGTGTGTCATCACCTCCGTGTGGGAGCCATGTTGAACAAGCTGTTTGGCAAACTCACATGTGCTGTGGATGGATACTTTCTGTAGTTGAATGCGATCTTTCTCAGCCTCGAGTGACTTCATGTGCGTTGCAGCGTGGTCTATTGCTTCTGCTATCAACTGAGCAGAAATACGCTGAACCTCTTTTATAATATCCGCCTCCTGTTGTTGTATGTCGGTCACCGTTTTGTTTACGATGTCAGTTGTATCATTCTGTTGTTTAGATATTTCTGACTCTGCTTTTTCAAACAATGCAATGTTCTTAGATAAATGATTAAAGGCACTATTTATTTTCTCTTTATGGATTTCTGCTACATCTGCAATGTCTACACAGTTGTGTTTGTTGTGTTTGGTGAGAATACAGTCACGACACACAACAACATCGTCATCAGTGCAATAAAAGATTAACTGTTGTTCTTTGTGTTTATCACAAAATAGTGTAGCGTCCATTTCTTCCTGGATTTGCTTATCGTGATCAGACGCTGATATCATTTTATGTCCCCGCAGAATTTTTATTGCGTCATGCTGTTTTTGTCGACAGTTCTCACATAAAAAATGTCTGCAATCTTGACAGTAAAATTGAGCAACCTGTGAGTCACAGTTATCGCACATTTTGTCTTTATTCTCTGTTGTCAACATGAAGTCCTTCACCTTGGACAAAAAGAAGTTACGGACAAGTTTCTCCAGCCCACCTGGTGGAACAGGCGCCTCCTGAAGGCACACTGGACACGTGATGTTGCCTCCCGACCCACTTGCTGCCACGTGCTGGGCAAGACAAGCCAAGCAGAAAGTGTGATAGCACGGGAGGACACGCGGGTCCTCATACTCGTGAAGACAAATGTGACAGGTTAGAAAACTGTCACTGAACTCCTCGTACAACTTCTTTGATGCCATGACTTTAAACTGAGTTAGGTTCGAACAGAGACAAAAGTCTGTATAATTAGTCTCGTCACTTAAAAACGGCGCATTATCTGTCATTGACTGGATTCTTTAACACTGCGCCTGTGTTATATACAAGAACACCAGGCCGTGTCACATGACTGTATGATGAAATCTGTGCAAAGGACGGTGAGGGTTGCAAGGGTCGCCTACACTCTGATGACTGACGCACCGAAGAGTCTTAAATCACCTTCCAAAGGCAATGTGTTAAGATTGGCCTGCATTTACAATTTAAGTCAACTCTTCCGGTTATAGACAGCATATAACCATTTTTACCAAATGTTCCTGTATGTCATGGAGCATCTCGTGCATGTTTTATTCCTTTGCAGGGCCGTAGCCTCCGGGGAGGCAGGGGGGGGGGGGGGCAGCTGCCCCCCCCCCCCCGGGGTTTGGGGGTTTTTTAATTTTTTCCCCCCCCTGGGGGGGGGGCCCCCCCCCCCCACCCCCCCCTGGGGGCTTCGCCCCCTCCGGTCCCCTTCCCCCCCCCC
>NW_019775476.1:17262-42862 GCF_001039355.2 Lingula anatina | reverse complement strand
AATGTATGAATGCTTTTCCCTTGATGCTCTTTGTCGCGCTGTCGGCCGATACAGCATGATGAGAAAACAAATTGACTGTAAATTAAGCACGATTTTAGATCTTCAGGTTTCGTAACACGTTTTCATAACATGTGCCTATTATTTCTACAAGTATTCTCTGCCCAAAATGCCCCCCACCCCCACCCCCCAAAAAAAAATTTGTAAAGCTTGTAAGTTAAAATTGTTTCGCAAATATTTGAGAGAGAGAGAAAGAGAGAGAGAGAGTCAGCAATTAATTTTCTTTTCTTTCTTTTTTTTGTACAATAAAATACAACTAGTGTCTAGACTCATTTTTGTACAAGAAAAGAAGGATATCATAGAATTAATAAAATTTTGCTCGTTTACTTTTGTAAAAAATGTGACAAAGGTGCATTTCGAGCTATACAAATGCATCGACAGAACCTAAAACCTAGGAGTTCAAGTTAAGAGTGTGACCTCAGGTCCAAGTAACTAACCAACGTGTAGTGTATGAGGAGACGCGGTAACGGTGACTTGTATCCGCCTTCATGTGGATATCGCGGTGATTGGAGGTAAAAACCATAATGTTAGTGTTACAATATTCCTGCTGGTCTCACAGTAAATACTGCTATTACTGATGATATTTTTAAAAGCATTTATTTACAAAAATACAAGAGAACGTGCAAACTTGTTAATGAAGGTAAAATCACTTGTCGTACTGTGGCCTCTTTTTAGAAACATATCAAACTTTATCATTGCTAAAAAAATTGTACCTTTATTATACAGTTGAAGTATAGTAAAAGTACCAAAAAGAGTAAAAAAAAATTAAATTGTTTTGTTGTCCCTTTGAACCTCGACATGAAATTGGTTAGTGTGGAATTTAAACGCACATAATGAATTATTTCACTCTGCCACTCCTACATTATAGTATAACTATTAGTTTTTTACAACCAATATCTTCACCTTCCAATATTACAGTTGTAATTTCAAAAATGTCCATAATCATTTATTCAACAAGCAATGTTTACAACGTTTGGCTGTAATTCTTCTCTCTTTTTGTGGATAAAATGATGTCGACGATATATTACTGAAATTGTAGTTAGGAAACATAGCGAAATGTTTTCACCTTGCCTTCATCTTCCCCCACTACAAACTGTCCTTTCTTATCAATGGTCACACCCATTGATGCTGAATCCTGCTGTGGACCAACCACGTATCTCAACAGTTGACCATCTGAGGTCAGAACAACCACCCTGTCATTATCCTGGTCAGCAATGAAGATGTGGCCCACGGTGTCTGTACACACTCCTTGAGGATTTTGACTGGGTGCCCATACCAAGATCGATCTAATTTGTAGTGTAAAGAGAATAGGACTGAGCACAGAACATATAATGCGCTTAAAACTTTTATATAACCAAATACAAAAATAAGGTAAATATTACAAAAATCAAATAAAAAGCTCAAGGTACAAAATAATAAGAAATATTGGTGATTATTGACCTTGAAATTTGGGTAACTTTTCCTTTATCGCCAAGGTTTCTACCCTCCGCCAGGTCCACAGATATTTGAACAGACCACTAGAACAGAACACTAGAACACCTTTTGTCTGACTTTTTACTAGCTGAGAACTAAAATTTCCCTGAGCAAAACTGTTCATTAACTTGGTAGCTGGATCATACATGACAATTATCAAACACAAGCTGAAATATCTAGTGACTGCATCTTGTATTAATCATAAGACAAGGCGTCACATTATGTTTATGCTCAAAATTGGGCTCGTAGACTACAGAAAGCGTTAAGTGAACGAGGGCAGAAGAATGCTTTAGGTGAACGCTGGCAGCAGAATGCTTTAGGTGAGCGTGGACAACAGAATGTGCGCCCTTCACACAATACTCCCGTACTTCCAAAAGGAAAATTTGTTAAAACATTGTAATTATAAAGGTCAAATTACTTGAACAGATTTCAATCAGCCGTTGCCACAGACCATTCTGCCAGTCCGACCTGGCCACTCCCTAAAGTTGGGATATCTGTTAAACACATGCGCAATGGTGTACCTGTCACCTTTCAGTGACAAGTACAACGTGGAATAAATATACTTTTTAATGATGATTCTGACCACGAGGCGGTTACAGAGTTCACAATCATTTCATTGCTTATTGTAGATTCAAAGATGAAATTCATTTGGATTTTTATGATATTTCTAATGAAAAGCTGGGCATGGAGAGAATAAATTAAACAAAAATTAAAAAGATAAATAACACAAACTTCACTAAAATTTCATAGAACTACAAATATTATTTTGTAAGCCCATATATCCAGTCAAACGCCCGCCCGCCCGCTACATTTTTATAGTATGTAATTACTGTCAGCAATTCATTTTTCTTTTTCTGTAAAATAAAATACAACTTCTATCCAAATTCACATATTTGTACATGAAAAGAAGGATAACATAGAAATAATAAAAGATATTGATCAGCGCTTACGTTAGTGTTATAATATACCTGCTGGTCTTACAGTAAATACTGGTATTACTGATGATATTTCTAAAAGCATTTATTTACAAGCTTGTTTCATGTACATCTGATTCATTGAAGGTAAAATCACTTGTCGTACTGTGTCCTTTTTTAGAAACACGTTAAACTGTATCAGTGCTCAAATGAAACATTGTATTTTTATAATACAGTAGTATAACTTGACTGTAAAAGTGCCAAAAAGAGTAAAAAAAGATTTAAATTGTTTTGTTGTCAGTTTTGAACCTCGACATGAAATTGGTTAGTGTGGAATTTAAACGTACATAATGAGTTATGATACTCTCCCACTCCTACATTATCGTATAACTAATAGTTTTTTACAACCAATATCTTCATCTTCCAATATTACAGTTGTAATTTCAAAAATGTCCATAATCATTTATTCAACAAGCAATGTTTACAACGTTTGGCTGTAATTCTTCTCTCTTTTTGTGGATAAAATGATGTCGACGATATATTACTGAAATTGTAGTTAGGAAACATAGCGAAATGTTTTCACCTTGCCTTCATCTTCCCCCACTACAAACTGTCCTTTCTTATCAATGGTCACACCCATTGATGCTGAAACCTGTTGTGGACCCACCACGTATCTTAACAGTTGACCATCTGAGGTCAGAACAACCACCCTGTTATTCCCCCGGTCAACAATGAAGATGTGGCCCACGGTGTCNAAAGTGAACGAGGGCAGAAGAATGCTTTAGGTGAACGATGGCAGCAGAATGCTTTAGGTGAGCGTGGACAACAGAATGTGCGCCCTTCACACAATACTCCCGTACTTCCAAAAGGAAAATTTGTTAAAACATTGTAATTATAAAGGTCAAATTACTTGAACAGTTTTCAATCAGCCGTTGCCACTGACCATTCTGCCAATCTGAGCTGGCCACTCCCTCAAGTTAGGTTATCTGTTGGATAAATGCGCAATGACGTACCTGTCGCCTTTCAGTGACAAATACAACGTGGAATACATTAATTTAATTTTTAATGGTAACTTTGACGACGTGGCGGTCTCAGAATGTGCTAATATTCAAAGTCATTCCAATGCTTCTTGTAGATTTAAAGGTGAAATACATTTAATTTTAAATGATATTTCTAATGAAAATTTGGGAATGGAAAGGAAGAATTAAAAAAAATTAAAAAGATAAATAACACAAACTGCGCGATCTAATTATCTTTCAAGCCCATATATCCAGTCACACGCCCGCTAAATTATTACAGCATGATGTAATGGCAGTCAGCAATTCATTTTTGAATTTCTGTAAAACAAAATAAACTTATATCCAAACTCACATATTTGTACGTGAAAAGAAGGATATCACAGAAATAATAAGTTATTGCTCATTTACTTTTGAAAGAAAAATGTGACAAGGGTGCATTTCGAACTATACAAATGCATCGACAGAGCCTTAAACCTAGGATTTCAAGTTAAGAGTGTGACCTGTTCAAGTAGCTATAATACACGTGTAGTGTATGAGGAGACGCGGTGACTTTATCCGTCTTCATGCGGATATCGCGGTGGTTGGAGGTAAAACCATAATGTCCCAGCGCTTACGTAAGTGTTACAATATTCCTGCTGGTAAATACTGGTATTACTGACGAAATTTTTAAAAGCATTTATTTAAAAGCTTGTTTCATGTACATTTGATTCATTGAAGGTAAAATAACTTGTCGTCCTGTGTCCTTTTTTAGAAACATATTAAACAATATCAGTGCTCAAATAAAATATATGTTTTACAATACAGTAGCATAACTAGACTGTAAAAGTGCGAAAAATAGTAAAAGAAATAATTAAATTGGTTTTGTTGTCACTTTTGAACCTCGACATGAAATTGGTTAGTGTACATAATGGATATTTTTACTTTCCCACTCCTACATTATCATATAACTAATTTTTTTGAACCAGTATCATCATCTTCCAATATAACAGTTGTAATTTTAAAAGAATATCCATACTTATGTATTGAACAAGTAATGTTCACAAAGTTTCGCTGTAATTTTTCTCTCTTTTTGTGGTAGAAATGACGTTGCCTGGTAACGTCTGATATACTACTTAACTTGTAGTTAATGAACAAAGCGAAATGTTTTCACCTCGCCTCCATACTCCCCCACTACAAGCTGTCCTTTGTTATCAGTGGTCACACCCGTTGGCCTTGAAACCTGTTGTTGACCCACCACGTATCTTAACAGTTGGCCATCTGAGGACAGAACAACCACCCTGTTATTCGATTGGTCAGCAATGAAGATGTGCCCCACGCTGTCTGTACACACTCCCCAGGGGTAATCCAGGTATCCATCACCTGAGCCTCCCTCACCTGGTGTACCATACTGGAACACTACATCACCCTGGGGGGTCACTCCATATACACAGTGTCCATCACTGTCACTCACCACAATGGTGTCACGACATGGGAGCACTGCAATGTATAGTGGGTCTTCACACATAGGAACACTTATCTTATTGATAAGATTGTACTGCACAGCGTCATACACACATATACATCTATTGTCCACGTCACAGACAAGTATGTGTCCATTGTTGTTCACTGTAACACCGTGGGGGTTAGAAATGTCACCCTGACCAAATGTTTTGACATGTTTCCCGGAGGAAGAATACATTCGGCATCCATCATCACATGTAACCACCAGTCTGTCATCACTGAGCACGGTGACACCTCTGGGATCTGGTACATCAACCTGGAATATCACCTTATGAGATGGTGATATTGCTGTAAGTTTACCCAGCCTGTTAGAAACTAAATATATTGTCCCTCTTTGGCTGCACGATATGTCCCATACATCTTTCATACTACTATCAAACTCACCAACCAAAGATGCAGTATTTAGCCATTTTTTCACGCGACCAAAGAAGTCCACTGGAAGTCTCCCTTTACTGAAAGTTATCTCTGTTCTTTTTACCTGTACGGTGGGTCTAACATTGTTCAGTTCTTTCATCCTTGCTCGGATTTTTTTAGCGTGTGTCATCACCTCCGTGTGGGAGCCATGTTGAACAAGCTGTTTGGCAAACTCACATGTGCTGTGGATGGATACTTTCTGTAGTTGAATGCGATCTTTCTCAGCCTCGAGTGACTTCATGTGCGTTGCAGCGTGGTCTATTGCTTCTGCTATCAACTGAGCAGAAATACGCTGAACCTCTTTTATAATATCCGCCTCCTGTTGTTGTATGTCGGCCACCGTTTTGTTTACAGCGTTAGTTGTATCTTTCTGTTGCTTTGATATTTCTGACTCTGCTTTTTCAAACAGTGAAATGTTCTTAGATACATCATTAAAGGCACTATTTATTTTTACTTTGTGGATTTCCGCTACATCTGCAATGTCAACACAGTTGTGTTTGTTGTGTTTGGTGAGAATACAGTCACGACACACAACAACATCGTCATCTGTGCAATAAAAGGTTAACTGTTGTCCTTTGTGTTTATCACAAAATAGCGAAGCGTCTATTTCTTCCTGGACTTGCTTATCGTGATCAGACACTGAAATCATTGTGTGTCCCCGCAGAATTTTTTTAGCGTTATGCTGTTTTTGTCGACACTTCTCACAGAAAAAATGTTTGCAATCTTGACAGTAAAATTGAGCAACTTGTGAGTGACAGTTACCGCACATTTTGTCTTTTTTCTCTGTTTTCAACATAAAGTCCTTCACCTTGGACAAAAAGAAGTTACGGACAAGTTTCTCCAGCCCACCCGGTGGAACAGGCGCCTCCTGGCGGCACACTGGACACGTGATGTTGCCTCCCGTCCCACTCGCTGCCACGTGCTGGGCAAGACAAGTCAGGCAGAAAGTGTGATAGCATGGGAGGAGACGCGGGTCTTCATACTCGTGAAGACAGATGTGACACGTGAGAAAATTGTCACTGAACTCCTCGTACAGCTTCTTTGATGCCATTACACAAGTTTACACACAGCCAAAAAGCTGTTATAAGTCTTGTCACTTCATGGTGTCGCGTTTTTTCGTGGCCTTTCTGTCTGTGACTAAACTGGTTAACACTGCTTCTGGGTTATATACACGAACATCAGACCACGTCATTTGACAAAGTGGTGATATCCTCTGCCAAGGACGGTGGGGGATGCGAGGGTAACCTATTAAATCACATGTCAGTTACATTCGGCTGTTTCACAATCAGGATGAACAATTAAATGTGGTTAATGTTACAAGTGTCTGATAAATTAACAATTTATGATTGGAGATTGCTGATAGACTAATATCAAAGACACTGTTCATAGGAGCAAAATAAAAAAAGAATTATAATAATCGGATTACAATTTACAAAAATATAGCCAATTATGTGTTCCAAAAGTACCTATTTTTAGCTGTTACGGTGGGTCATTTGCAATTAAGGTAATAAAGATGATGCACTAGCTCTCTATGCCAATGATTTATGGTGAATATGATATTGGTATATAATTCCCACAACATCTGTCTTCTCTTCTAGCAGGTTCTTCCAAAGATATGTTCTGAGAAAAAAAATATTGTAACCATTTTGCAGAAACGGGCTTTGATACACATTTCACTTATTTTTGTTAATGCAATGAAAAACATATTTGATAAGGCCAAATATTACTTTGAAATCACCTGTGAAATCGTTGAGACATTGGAGTTTATGTTACTCATGCTTTATTTTAAATGTTCAGTTCAGTAACCATTCACATCGCTTATGTCAGTACAGTAAATGGACTAGTCAGCAGGTCAGCATGTCAGCATGACAGCAAGCAAGCAAGCAAGGTACATAATCTAGGAAAGAAAACAATAAATAAATAAAATGAATAAATACATAAAGAAATAAATAAATACAGGAAACTATAATTTACTAGATATATTGAACATTACATTACATTAAATCGGTTATATATAGCGAGACTTGAAATTTGCTATATCTATACAATGAACACAAATGATATGAAGTTTACCTTATAATGCAATAATCATAATTTAAACATTATATACTGAATTACAGGAAGGGTTTACAGTTGATAATTAAACCAATGCGTTCTCATATTTAACATTTATCGTATTTCATATTAATGGCCACACCCTATCAGGTGCTCTATCTTATATACCTATTTTTTCACCTTTATAATTTATACAGAAAACTTATAAATACACTATGCAAACACATTTGATAGTATAAACACTTACATTATGATTTCTCCCTTTGAACTGTTACAATACACTTTACTACGTTGGGAAATACGGTTAACTGCAGGAGAGACCCTTCTTGTACAGATTCTTGTAGCGTTATGACTCAATAACATTCAAATAAGCGCGCTACTCACGCAAGTAATGAAAACTACTCACAACTGTTAAAGCTAAAACAAGGAATCTGTACTTACACCTTGTTTATATAAAACAGGGAATCTGGCACTTACATCACCTACGTGATAATATGATGAATTTACCATGTTATGACTTAAACTTGATAAAGGAGTTGTGCNGCAAGTAATGAAAACTACTCACAACTGTTACAGCTAAAACAAGGAATCTGTACTTACACCTTGTTTATATAAAACAGGGAATCTGGCACTTACAAATTGACTTATACCCATTAATATTGTTAACCTGTATGAAGGTACCGCTCAGACGGATTTCAAGTAAGTTCCTTAAATCATTAATTGTGTCAGCAAACTATTAATAAGGATGTTCCACTGGGACTAGTGAAAAGTGATCAAACTAAGTAGGTGAGTTCCTTAAATCATTAAATAGGTAGGGTAGTCATATAGCGAATTAACTGTGAACAGTTATTGATATGAAAATAACTCCGAAATAATAATGGCGGGAGAATGATTTTGCTCTGGTAACCTGGCTTGGTAGCGTTCATAATTTGTGTTATGTTGGAAAAATACTTTGCCATGTAGAATGTTTAATTTTCTGCTCGGCTAATTTATTTGCAAGACCTCAATCTGTCAAAATTCAGAAAGTTGAAAGTCGTGCCATAAAGGTTCTATTCATTGTATTTAGTACATAAATGTATTGATATATTGTGATTTAATCATATAGTCAAATGCAGCCAAATGGGTCATTTCAAGTCAATATATAATATATTGTGAGAGGCCTGTGTACAATTGGTCGTTTCTAAGCATGAATGTTTGTTTTTGGTAGCCATACTTGTATAGGTAATTGAAGCGATTGTTCATCTACACGTGTAAACAGAATTTCAAACAAATGCTTGAAAAGAAGCGAGCTATTTGCAATTGTTATTTAAAGGTCACAATATCAATATTCTACATAATAGCGGTGCAACTCTGTAAAAACGCTTGACGGTATACCCATTAAATGTTTGATTTTGTCAGTACACCAGTAATAAGGATGTACCTCTGCGACTAATGGAAAGTAATTAAATGAAGTATGTCGTACGCCAATGTATCCAGGTGTATCATTGTTATATAAAAGCACTGTAGCTCGCATTATAGCGATGACGTGAAAATTAATACAATATCGCATTGTTTACGAGCAGTGACAGCCAAACAACCAAGCGGAGAGCTGATGTACTTGTAGACAATCGTTGACTTTTTAAAAGAAAAAGAATACACAGAAACTTAATAAGTGAGTTTAAAGAAATAAACAATTTCACATAAGAGCTGATTACAAGTTAGAAAATATGCTCAAAACTGTTGTGCGCAGCTGGGTATTTCCGATGTTCATTAATAGCGAGATGTAAAGGGGGGATTTAATTGTGCAATTCACCTGTGTTGACAACCAGACAGACATGAAAAGAAAAGTCAACGTCAAAGGCATTTTAGAAATACAGGTGGCACCTAGAACATGTCCGTAGCGGGATCGTCACATAGCGAAGTAACTGTAATAATATAAAGATAACTTGGAAATAACTGCTTTCATACCAACAGTAGGACAATGATTTCGTTTTACCTGGCTTGGTATTAGTACACACACTGGACAATAGAAGTGTCACCCCCTAAATCAGAGTAATAAAAGTAGGCAGATCTTGGGTAGTTATAACGCCTGCTCTACTTATAATGTGACTAATGAGTATAAAACCGCTATACCATGGAACTGTATTGTTGGTCTTGTACATGTACAGTAAATATTATTCCTGTCTTGCTCCAATATGGCAAGATACAGGCAATTATCTAACGGTTATGTTTCTGATGAGAGTCACTTTGGTCTGACCTCTGATGACAGACGGGTACGTTGCTGGCGAACTGCTGGTAAAGCATTTGAACCACATGCACTGAATTTTCGAACCCGGAGCAGCATATTTATTATGGTGTGGGGCTGCATCAGCATCCATGGCGTGGGCGAATTGATAGTGGTTGATGGAAACATGAATCACTAGAAATATATCGATGTTTTGGAGTCAGGCTTGCTACCATCTATTACTAACATGTTTGGTGACAGGAATTATCCATTTGTTCACCAGGATGACAATGCTCCTTGTCACAGGTCCAGGGCAGTTGATGATTGGTTTGACCAACAGGGCATTCGCAGGGTGATGTTGCCTGCCCAGAGTCCGGATGCAAACTTAATAGAAAATGTGTGGAATGATATGTCAAAACCTTGGACAAATGCCCGTCCAACCAGCAGACATACTCTGTTATATTCAGTGTTTCATGCTTGGGCCAGCATAAGCCCTGAACGCATCGGCACTTTTATGAACCCTTGCCTCGTAGACTGGCACCTATTATTAGGTCACGTGGCTATGCCACTAAGTACTAATTTTGGACTTGAAACTGCATATTTTGGTAGAATGTATATTTTGTTCTCATTTTGTGATTTTTTGTGAAATTTGATGTAAATAAAATGATACCAGAAGCATATCATTCCACAGTCATTTATCTCCCCCATAGTATTGGTTCAATAGGGGTGACAATTCTATTGTCCAGTGTGTGTAGTTTTCTTTACACCTGGACAAGAAATGATCAGTCGCATGGGAAAAGAGCTCATTACGTATTTGTAAAGCAAAATGTTGTCATTGAGTTTTGTGCGGAAAAAAACGCACAAAAACGTATTGGTAAGTAAAAGAAAGTATTAATTGTGTCACATAAAAGCACAATACATAATAATAAAATGCTAAAGTGAGTTGTGCGCAGGGTATTTCTAATGTTTACTTATTGCGACGAGATAGAAGGTAATTTGCGCATCGCTGATTTTACTAGAGTTGACAACTGACAAGGCATGGAACCATATTTTTGTAAAATCAAAGATATTTTAAGAAAGAGCACCGGGTAACTCTTATTCCATTATTTATTTATTTATTTATTTATTTATTTATTTATTATTATAATTTTTTGATCCAGTATATTTATCATCGTTTTTAGTTCTGAAAATCTTAGTTTTATGATGCTGTTGGTGAAATAATGTCGCCCAACGCACCCATTCTATATATACAGGACAGCAGGGCACTCGGCTCTATGCAATCTCTACTATCAGTGAAGTCCTCTGAAACTTTACATGGCTATTCCCGGTGTGATGTTGACAAAGAAACCTGTCATACACACGACTCCGAACATTTCAGCATAGGACTAGCTTTTTACCTTTGGTTCAAGCAAAAACATAACTGACAAAAATAACAATTCTTTAAAGAATGTCAAATGTCATGTGCAATTTAAATAATTTTAAAGTAGAAGCCTACCAGCTTTAAATACATAATAATACATATCTGTAAGCCATTACGCTAAATGAATTTTCACCCTTCTTCGTCAGCTAACATACTTGTATATGAATTATTCTGAAAAAATAAACATTTACCTTACTGCAGCATTTCCGCGAATGAATCTATGTATAAAAACAACAGAATTTAGAAAGAAAATGGAATGAATTAACGCCAATGACGCAGCTTGCCTGCAAACGTTTCTGATTTTGGGATTCGTAATATTACATGTCGATGAGAATGAGTCTCGCACAGCTATATTACAAATTGTACTTGAGAAAGGAGTAGGCTGCGGTCACCATATTTTGAAAAAAAATATACTAGTGATAGGGAAGTATCCGGGTGCCTCTGATGCAGTGAAAAGTACTCAAATAAGGTACAGGGTAGATCATATACCAGTTCAATTCCTATTATCCATTTAGCGAACGTGAGCTACAGCGTAGACATGATTAAAAATATAAGCCGCAAAACTGGTCGGCGTTGTGAATTAAGACCATGCAGGCAGTAAAAATAATATAAAGGATGACTTAAGAGTTTATCGATACTAAATAAATACACCAAAATATATTTTGCAAAGGGAAAAAGTGATTGTTCAAACAATGGCGAGGACACAAGTTTATTTATAGCGATGACGAGGAAATTTTAATACACGTGGTATCGCATTGTTTACGTGCAGTGACAGCCAAACAACTAACAGTACTGGTAGGCTATCATTGACTTTTTAAAAAAAAAAGAATACACAAAAATGTAATTAGTAGGCTATGTTTCAAAAAGTAAACAATGTGACAAAAGAGCTGATTGCAAGTCAAGAAAAAGATGCTCAAAAGAGTTGTGCGCAGCTGGGTATTTCTAATGTTCATTTATAGACTATTATAAGGGGGATTTTTATCGCGCAGTTCAACTGTGTCGACAACTGGACAGACAAGAAAAGATATAATTCTGCAATACGATAAGTTAAGAGGTTTGGCTAAAATTGAAAGAGGCCTATGTACAGTCAGTTGTCTTAAAGCGTAAACATTTATAAGTTTGCAAAGACGCGACCGTTCATGCACTAGTACCTGTAAAAACAGCTGTTTGAACAAACAATTGAACAGAAACAGGGTATTTCCAATTGTTATTTAAAGCTGGCAAATTGAATACGCGACATAACGACCGTACGTGCAACTCCGTGAAAAGGGCGCCAGAGGCGTAAATCTCTTAGAAGATACAACAAGTAAGTTCGTTAAATAATTGATTTTGCCAGTTTACCAGTAATAAGGAGGTACCTCTGGCACAGGGTAAAGTGCTCAAATGAAGTAGACCATACAATACACCAGTTCAATTCCTGTTATCCATTTAAAAGACGTGAGTTACAGGGTAGACATGATTAAAAAATAATCCGCAAAAACTGATCAGGAAAAATAACATAAATAAAAAATTAAAGGGTGAGCTAAGGGTTTATCAATATTAAATAATAGCACCAAAAGATATTTTGCAAAGGGAACAAAGTAATTGTTCAAACAATGGCGAGGGCACGTGTTTATTTATAGCGATGACGAGAAAATTTTAATAGTATTGCATTGTTTACGTGAAGTGACTGCCAGACAACAAGGCATAAAACTGATAAATTACCCGTTTTGTGGCTTTTTGAAAGACACAAAAACATCACCGGTGAGTTTAGGAAAAAATTAACCTTGTCACGTAAGAGTAAACTAGAGGCATACCTATTCGAGAACATATGCTCATAAGATGTGTACGCAGGTTATTTCCAATGCTTATTTATAGTTCGATTTAAAGGGAAATTTTATTGCGCAGCTTGCCTGGGAGGTCATCTGAACAGACACAAAATATTTCTTGCAAAGTTAGCGACATTTTTAGAAAAAAACACCGCAAGCAATGCTGGTGAGTTGAAGAAAAAATAGTGAAGTCGTCTTAAAGCAAAGTTAGTGCAATATTACATATGAAATTAATAACTGTTTATCGGTACATACAGGTAAATGTACATGTAGCCATAGCAGAACAACGATTTCTCTCCACCTGGGTTGGTAGTTTTCATGACGACTGGACAAGAAATTATTAATTATATCACGAAACAGTTCATTACATATTTGTAAAGATACAGAACGTTGCCATTAAGTTTTTGTGAAAAAAAAGACAGATATCTGATTGGTGAGTTAAAGGAAGTATGAATCGCGTCAAAAAAGAGCACACTGCATGCAAATAAGACGCTCAAGTGAGTTGTGCGCATGGTATTTCCAATGTCAATTCAATGTGGTATATATATATATGTAGTATGGTAAGAAAGAACGCCGTGGGGACTTGCAGGAAAAATAGTTGGCCGTCACATTGCAAACTGATTGAAATACTAGAGATAGGGGCCGTGTCAGATATAAAAATAACCCAGACAAACGATACTCCGAATATGAACAATAATAATTTATAGCACGTTAGACTATAGTGAGAACTTCAAAGGAAAATTAACTGCGCAGCACTGTTTACTCGAGGACCCCGTGAGCAACATAGGCTGAACCCTAGAGGCTACCCTTTATCCTTTTATTTACGTTTACGTGCACCAGTTTGCATTTCTGTCAATTGTTGTCACCCGCATAAAAAAGTTACCTACAAGTTACGACAGCGACATTGTGACGAGCTTGTTTATGCAATGATAACACCAAATTTACCATCACTGCGCGCTGCGATCACAAGTTTATCTATTATTGTCAAATATTCGCGTTTACACCAAACCAACTTACGATATCTGAATCCCGAATACCTCGGGCTTGCAACCGGTTGGAAAATAATAATAATAATAATAAGTATTATTAATTATTAATTACTTCCATCTCTGTTGGTCTCCATCACTCTTTATTGGTCCATAATAACACTATAAAGTATCAGCGAAAAACGCTTTTAAAATGTTGAAAAAAAAGTCATCCAACCCCTACCCCTTGGTTGTGGATGATAAGTTGATTATTATTATTTTTTGTTGTTGTTTCATTTGGTTTTCAATTAATTGTTGCGGGAATTGTGAACTAACAAATCAGTAGCATAGACCTTACTATCAAAATTAGTTCAAACTATGGCCTACGTTGCTATTTCTAAAAGGAAAGTATTGCAGCAGTTTCTTTATCATCGTTTGATTCAAGCAAGATGTGTCAAATGTATTCAGTGAATATGTGACCATAAGTTAATATTTTTTAATTAAGTATGCTATAGTTTGAAAGTCCTTGCACTGTGAGCGATTTCAAAATTTCATAATTATGTGTTTCAGATTGAGTGCCATTGTTTCTGCAACCTTTAGTGATACGCATCTGAACTCACCTCATTTCAGCGTTTCTGTAAAGATGTAAGATGGCGTACCTTAACAATGGATATAGAGGATTGGAAGGCTTGTTTGGGGAAGAAAAGGCGATCTGGCGGCGACAAAATGAACTGTTTGCTCATTTGAACAATACAATTACGACTTCCACTTTACAGGACATAAAACAACTTGTACGTGGGTATTATTTGGGATATGGAGAATTGGAGCGTTGTAATACGATGAGTGACATCCTGGAAGCCTTGGATATTCGTAGTGTTATAACAATGGGGCGGTACGAGAAGCTCAAGATACTGTTGAAAGAAGCTGGCGTTACAAAACTTGTGAGAGATGTTGAGAAAGCTGAACATGACATAGAAGAGATAGCCAGAAGAGGTTAGTGTAATAAAGCTTTCATCTTGTGCCATGTTCATTATAAAAACTGGTTCAGTTTTGACAATTTTATCTTATTTCATATTTCCAAGTCTAAAATACTGCAACTGCCCACAAGAACAGCCACATTTCATTTCCCCCGCCATGATGTTTTTTTAGATTTCTAAGTCCACGCTTTAATAAATCAATATTGTTCTAATGTCAGGTCAAATTATAAATGCATAAACCGTTCACATTAAGATTATTAGGTGTATCTAGGCTTAAAGGGAAAATAAATCTCCGTTTTGGCCAAAAGATTATATAAATAAAGAACACCTTTCCATACTCCATTTTTACATTCAAAGTTGATCCCTTTCTTTTCTTAAACGTAGCGTACTAGGTTTACATGTCTTAATGATAAATTTAATTATAACAACTTTCTTCATTCTACAGCCCATGGAACACATGGTTCTGATAAAAGAGCAATGGATACGTGAAGAGTTTTATTATTGTGTTATTCACACCAAGTCTCATTGTTCATTTCATACTACAATGATAAGGCAATCCATCTTAACATAGAATTCGAAAGTAAAGTTTTTCACAAATACAATGTCTTGACGTCCATGCTGTACTTCTAAAGCAACATCGTAAGTAACCGCTAGATTATATAACCAGGCTTTAGCATACAATTTCACCGACTGTGTGCAAGTGGTAAGATCAAAGTACATCGACAGCGAGTAGCTATTGTTGGGCCTTACGGTGTGGGGAAGACTCATCTTGCCAAGCGCCTACTCCAAGAGAAATATGACGAAGGAAAAGATGCAACCACACCTGGCGTGAAGATATACCGCCATAGATGTATTATCCATAAAGCCGGGCGTTCACGTTGGGTCAGAGGAAAAGGTAAGCAGAATATGGAAACACATTTAAGAAGACAAGCTAACTCAGATCCATCAATAAGTGATAAAGCATAAAAACATGTAAAAGCATGTGGGTCTCATAATGTCTTTCGGGCGGGGGACTGGATGAAAAATACAATTTAGCGTCTTATAGTTATCAAAGGCATACAGTTGAGCTCAGAAATAAATTATGTGAGACGTTAATAAAAGTAACATTTTTTTGATAACTTAACTGGTTACTTTTTATAACGTCTCTCTTTAATTGACGGAATGTGTAACATGAACGCAATACATGTTTGCCCACGATGTTGTTGTCGGACAATAGTTTGATTACTCATTGCACATGGGGTGCTAACAGGGGGGTTACTTTTGGTAACAAAAGGAAACACACATATAACAATCTGGAGAGTTCTTTCTGAGTTCAACTGTTAATACATGTAGACCTACAGCTTTTTAAAGTGCTCTGCAAATTCTATTTCATTTTTTTGACAAAAACGTCTACCTGTAAAACTCAGTCTGTTTTTTACACAAAGGTTAAAATTGTTTCAGCTGTGCAACATGATATATGTTTTTAGCTCAGGAAAAAGCTAAATTTAAATACATTTGTTGGAATATCATAATGTCATTATTCTCAGATGACCCAGAAGACCAGTTTGTGCAACACATGGCAATTGGAATACAGGCACCAAGTACATCACAGCAGCCAGCAGACAGAACACTGTCAGCAGAAATCCCTCCGGATTGGGAAGGTACATGTGTGTCTCTTACAGATCATCGTGATCAAGGCGGTTTATGCAACTGCTTGTCATAATGTAAAGTATCAAATAGTTGCGTAAAATATTGTCTACCTTTACAGAAAGTATTGTAGTCTATTTGATAACTGCTACCGAAATTGAACTAAATATGTAATATTTTTTTTTGAAGATTTTTATTGTAAATGACAATCGCCCGTCATGTTCGTTTTAAATGTTATTGCATTTTTTAGAACATTGGGCTGTTTATAACTTAATGACAAGTTTAAATCGTGCTGTTCATTCTACAGCCCCTCCCCCTGTTGACAGTGGTTCAGATGACTATCTTAAAGGAGCAGCAGGTAAGATGTACAAACGTTAACGCGTATCTTTAAATATACAGATGTTTCTCACATTTATTGCAGATAGATCATGCGCTGGGATGAAATTTATTTTAATCAATAAAGTGGTCATGAGTTTAAACGTTTCGCTTTTTACGCAGAATTGAAGCTTTTGCTTCTACCATGATAGCAATCTTTAGAAAGTTGGGCTTTTTATAACTTAATGACAAGTTTAAATCGTGCTGTTCATTCTACAGGCCCTCCCTCTGGCGACAGTGGTTCAGATGCTACCGAAATTGAACTAAATATGTAATATTTTTTTTTGAAGATTTTTATTGTAAATGACAATCGCCCGTCATGTTCGTTTTAAATGTTATTGCATTTTTTAGAACATTGGGCTGTTTATAACTTAATGACAAGTTTAAATCGTGCTGTTCATTCTACAGCCCCTCCCCCTGGTGACAGTGGTTCAGATGACTATCTTAAAGGAGCAGCAGGTAAGATGTACAAACGTTAACGCGTATCTTTAAATATACAGATGTTTCTCACATTTATTGCAGATAGATCATACGCTGGGATGAAATTTATTTTAATCAATAAAGTGGTCATGAGTTTAAACGTTTCGCTTTTTACGCAGAATTGAAGCTTTTGCTTCTACCATGATAGCAATCTTTAGAAAGTTGGGCTTTTTATAACTAAATGACAAGTTTAAATCGTGCTGTTCATTCTACAGGCCCTCCCTCTGGCGACAGTGGTTCAGATGACTATCTTAAAGGAGCAGCAGGTAAGTTGTACAAACGCTAACGCGTATCTTTAAATATACAGATGTTTCTCACATTTATTGCAGATAGATCATACGCTGGGATGAAATTTATTTTAATCAATAAAGTGGTCATGAGTTTAAACGTTTCACTTTTTTACGCAGAATTGAAGCTTTTGCTTCTACCTTGATTTTCCTCAGTATAAATTATTCACCAATTATCACATATTATACGTTGTATCAAATTATGTCCAGAATATGTATTTAACATTCTTTCATCTAATCATCAACACGATATTGTATTTTAAATACAATTTAAAAATTAGAAATATATTAAACATTGAACGTTCATAATCTCATTTTGAACTACCCTTCTTTTATACCGGTACATCACAGAGAGAATCAATGTAAAGGAAATTGATCCGATGCTCTTAGCGAAAATTGAGGCAATGGCTCGAGGAAAAACTGTGGAACCTGAGAAGCAGATAACAATTTGGGATTTTGCCGGCCAAGATATATACTACACCACACACCAGACGTTCCTCTCAGAGCAAAACATCTACCTGTTGGTGTTCCGGCTTGACTTAGGCCTCAACGCCGAGATCACTGTGTACAGAAGAAAGAAGACAGTAAAAGGTATGCTAGGGTATATATTTATAACTAGATGGGTCACTGTGTTTTGTTAAAATTTGGTTTGTGAGCTGTGTTTTGCTTTACCTCATCAACGAATGTTGTTTAGTAATGCTGAGATAACTTTATTACATTATATAAGATACTTTTTGTTATACTTCTTATTAAAAATCCTTTGACTAAATAAATGAACATAATCTGTGTTCATATCTAGCAAACCTATTAACGGTTGTTTTCTTACCCCACCAGCATTATTATTAAATTGAACCGAAAAACCTTGAAATATCTTATTAAAATAATAATAATAACAATCATATTTTCGAGTCTAATTATGTTCTGTAGACTTTAAAAATAAATAATTTAAAAAAAAAAACAATACAAATACAATTTTAGTTAATAAAAAGCTAAAAGGATTCACTTAATATTTGACATTTTGTTTTGGTTGTAAAAGAAATTGCAATCTATAATCCGGTTCATTTAATATCCCAACATAATGGATGTGTTTCTTCCCCTTTAGATGTGGACATTTAATTAGCAGTTAGCTTTATAATGGATATAAGGAAAGCTACTGATCTGAAACAGTTACAGCACATAATCTGAGCTCTGAGTTTTTACATGAAACCGCTGAACCTAATTAGCCACCCGATTTTGGACGCACCAAACTTTAAGGGGTCTACCTGAATAGCTTTTCTACATCATGATCAAATCAACAATTAGTATATCGTAAGAATAAGGAGTAATTACAGAATATTCAAATAGAGTTGGAAAATGCATATAGCAAACACAATGAAAAATACAAAACCTTATCTTATTATACAACATAGTATTACAACAAAGAAAACGCTGTTTTTTGAGCAAATCTTTTAAATGTATGCTGTCAATCTAAAACATTATACCATATATATGTTTCAGAGTTTATAGTATTTTGGTTGAACTCTATTCATATGCACACAATTGGAAAATCGACGGAAGAAGACAAGAATATCTGTCCACGCGTTTTTATTATTGGAACCCATAAGGACAAAGTAAATGCACAGGTGATTATTCATTTTCTTATTACAGTTTTCAAAGAAAATACATCTGATTTTATATATAATCTGTATTTCTCCATTATTCTTGTTACGTAAACAATGCCTGTTATTAAACCGTGTACAGAGCACGTGTCTTTAAGAAAAATGCCAAGAGTTATAATTACCTGATTTAATGTCGGAATGAAACTTGTTACTTTCATGTATCCCTTTAACCCGTCTCGTATTTATTTACTTATTACACCCCTTCCCCTTTCTTGGGTTTGTACTGTCACATGAATTAAAAATGATAGTCCGTTTTGTTTTGTGCGACCACTTTACATACTCTTTCACAACTACAATGTGTTCAATGACACAGAACCATGTCATGAACCAATGCCTTTTTTATTATTTTCTTCAAAAACAACCGTCTTGTAATTCTCTCCCGAGTCCTGTGCCAACTGTATAATCAATAAGGTGTTGTATTTCATATTAAAGAGGTGTTGAAAGTTAAATAACTACATTGCAGATGACAACACACTATGTGACACATCCCAACTTCTTACGATGACCGGTTGCAAAATGGTTACTAAATATTGAAAAAAATAATGTACATAAATTCGGCAGGGGTGATATTTTTTTGGTAGGGGAGTATAAGAAATTGTAAACAAAGAAAAAAAAACTTTGAAACATGTTTAATTATAGGACGCTGACAAGATTTTTGTTGATCTCGGGGAATATCTCGACGACAAACAGGTGCTCAAGGGCCACGTCCACGGTTATTTTGCGATAAGCAACTTGGCCAGTGAAGTGGAATTTGATGGAATAAAAGGAGCAATCGAAGAGTTATGTGACGATATCAGCAGTTCTGGTGTTTCAGTGAGTTGGATTCAACTGGAAATGAATTTGGCAAAAAAGAGCGAAGAAAAGCCAATCATAAGTATGGTTGAACTGTGTGAAATGGCGCAAGTGGTAGGTCTCCCTGACAGAGAGTTACATGATAGCTTCATTCCTGAACATCACCGTCTGGGAGACATCCTACACTTCAAAGTGGATGGACTGGAAAATGTCGTCATAATAGATCCACTTTGGTTGGCAGATCGGTTTTCTGAGATTATGACCCCAGTCAACATTAAATCTGGAAGCGGATACCTCGATATCCAGCAAGGTGATCTGATAAGAGGGGTGCTAAAGGAGGAGGTATTTGATGCTTATCTACACAAAATCAAAATGACGGAAAGAAAAACTGATTTGATTCAACTTATGCTGCATTTCGACTTGATGTTGGAAATATCTCAATCAGTGGAAAATCCACTTCCATACTTTGGGAAGAGAACCTTCATCGTGCCCAGTATGCTGGTACCCAGTGACAGTGTGGACCCTGCCTTATCTGAGACGGACCCGAAAAAATATTTGCTTATCTCGTTCCCACATGTTATGTTTCATCCCGGATTGTTTCATCGTTTGATCATCCGTCTTCTAAGGAAGTATAAAGCCCAGAGGTATAAAAAGAATATACCAGTAGTTGGGTTTGACCGCGCTTCCTTCCTCCTGGAAGATGATAAGTCGGTGCTTCATCTCGTCATTGAGGACAAGGATATGAAAATGATGATAACTAACGCTTCTCCAAGCCCCACAGGACCTCACATATACTCAAATGCACGACAAACTGTTGTAGAAGAGTTGGAAATTCTTCTGAAAGCATACTGCCCTAGATTACAGTTTTGCTACTGCATCAGAGATAAAAATGACGGTCCCAATATTCAAATAAAAGCAGATGATGTCTACAAAAATGATTTTGTCTCTAAATATGTAGAGAACTCTGCAAAATCGATTGATTTGAGACCATATCGTGTTTGGTTTTCAGGTAAGCAGAGTGATATCACGTACATTGTATTGTTGCTATACAACCAATGAATATATGTCCTGATAATTAATGTTACATTGTACATGTAATGATGTGACTTGGTACTGACCTGGATACAACTGACCCTCTTTACTCAAAAATTATATATTTAACATCCTGCAAGATGCAAAACTAGGATTATGTAATATGTATTTCAATCATTTCAGCGGCAGGGAAAGTACCACATTCGCCTCAACCTCTGGCTGAAGGTAAGCCATGCTGCGCCTTTATATACATACCTGGATGTTTTTTTTTTTTCGTTTTCAAAGGAAACGTCTTCTAATTTATGAGTAGAGCTTGTCATTTTACACATCTACTATGTAATTGAATATATATGAACATGTAACAAATGGTTTCGTCTGTAAATATGTAGAGAAATCTGAAAAAAAAATCGATTGATTTGAGACCATATCCCGCCTGGTTTTCAGGTAAGAAGAGTGATATCACGTACATAATATTGTTGCTGTGAATAGATGTTCTGATAATTAATGTTACATTGTACATGTAATGATGTGACTTGGTACTGACCTGGATACAACTGACCCTCTTTACTCAAAAATTATATATTTATCCTCCTGCAAGATGCAAAACTAGGATTATGTAATATGTATTCCAATCATTTCAGCGGCAGGGAAAGTACCACATTCGCCTCAACCTCTGGATGAAGGTAAGCCATGCTGCGCCTTTATATACATACCTGGATGTTTTTTTCTTGTCGTTTTCAAAGAAAACGTCTTCTACTTTTTGAGTAGAGCTTGCCATTTCACACATCTGCCATGTTACTGAATATATATGAACATGTGACAAATGGTTTCGTCTGTAAATATGTAGAGAACTCTGAAAAATCGATTGATTTGAGACCATATCGTGTTTGGTTTTCAGGTAAGCAGAGTGATATCACGTACATTGTATTGTTACTATACAACCAATGAATATATGTCCTGATAATTAATGTTACATTGTACATGTAATGATGTGACTTGGTACTGACCTGGATACAACTGACCCTCTTTACTAAAAAATTATATATTTATCCTCCTGCAAGATGCAAAACTAGGATTATGTAATATGTATTCCAATCATTTCAGCGGTAGGGAAAGTACCACATAAGCTTCAACCTCTAAATGAAGGTAAGCCATGCTAGACCTTCATATACATACCTGGATGTTTTTTTTTCGTTTTCAAAGGAAACGCCTTCTACTTTATGAGAAGAGCTTGCGATTGTACACATCGACTGTATAACTGAATAAATGTGAACATGGGAGTGAGTGTACAACTGCTCTTCTAATCATACTTATGCCTAAACAAGTAGTGTAACAATTTATAAATTAATTATATGATTAGATTGTCTTGCATTTGAAAACATGTCTCGTCAGGCAGTGAAAAAGAAAAAAACAATCAGTAACATCAAGACCGGTGTGGCAGGAGTGCACGTCCTAGTAACGCAAGTCCGCCCGGACACTAAGTCCTGGGAATGCAATCCTAGGGCATGCATTGCTAGCAATGAAAGTCCTAGGACATACGTTACTAGGATTCAATGCCCGTAGGACAAAGGCTCCCAAGTAATGTAAGTCCTACTTGTAGTAATGCACGTCCGTTTCTGACATTTTAGTAACCCATGTCCTATATAGTTTACACCAAGAAATGACATGAATAAATAGATAAAGAGACATACTAGTTTAAAAGTATTAATAAACGTTTGCTTTATTCTATTTATATGACATTTTATCTTTATATTTTACATTGTTTTCCGATAGGTAGTTTATATGCATATTAATGAAAAAAAAAACAAGTTATTTATTTTATGTGTATTTTTTATCTAGTAAACGCAAATTTCGACGTGTTAACGCATATTTATGGCGTACTCCTCCCTCAGTGCACAATATGTATGAGCCCGGTGTGCCCGATATTTTTTGACAAAATAATTCACCATCGGAAGGCATCTCTTATTTTCATCCTGTGAGGTACAGTATATGTACAGTGTACCTTATTTCATGTCCTTTTCTACTGGGGTGTACCTTTTGTGTTTTGTGTCGAAATTCTTATTTTATCTTTCTCTCTCTCTTTTTCAAAACCTTATTCTTAAGAGACAAATCACTTTACACAAAAAGCGGGATCTCCGTTCTTAGATTTATTTTTCGGTTTACACTCGCTGAAATTGAAAAATAACCTCAAACTCGATGGAATTTTGCTCTTGGAAAGTATGGGCTGAGATTTAAGACAAATCAAGACAGTATAGAAATTGAAAATTGTAATATATTGTATGTATATAATGTTCTGTAATAACCCTTTGCTATTTTTGTGCTTTTACACTTAAAAAACAAAACAAAAAAGTTGTAAATGTAATAAGCACGGAATTTCGAACACATATTAGACATTAAATACACCATAAAACATTTTGCTACAAGTAATAAATAGGGGCCAGAGAGGGGTGGGGGTATGGTCAAGTCAAAGGTAGGTCTCGAACCCATAGATGCAATAGAACAATTGATGATATCTTGCACGCTAACCACTTCACAGACGAGCTGAAGTTGCAAACCTCTCAATTTTTGTCTGATATATGGCTCCCCAGAAGGATTTCATATAAGTTTATAGTTTTATCATTTAACAGTATTATTGCCTAAGGATAGGACTTTCAAATGGTCGGACTTTCATTACTGTCATAGGTGTAACAGGAATAAAAGTCCGACAGTAATACAAGTCCTACCTACTCTAATTATGAGTCAGGAACCTAAGTCCCTGTAGGACTACTATTCCCAAGTAATGTTAGTCCTACGGACAACCATTACCAGGAACCTCGGGGACTTGGATTACTGTTACACCGGGGCATCATCCGTCCGATTCTCATTCAAGCCTAGCCACTTTCATCTAAAAGGCATGCGGATCAACGGGCATGGTAACTAATGACCTTTGCTGCGTAGTGCGTCCTCCGGGCGAATTTTGCTTTGTAGGCGTCATCGGCTCTTAGCTTGGCAAATTCAACGTCAGTTGTACGTACATATTATATCAATACTTTTTTCTTTATAAAATGAAAAAGGAACAAGCCTGTAGATAAAAAAAAATTGTTGGTTCAGCTATTTTCAAGTAAAGAAATCGCTGCTCTACTTCCTTGTGGTCTCCATATTTTAACCACACCTCAAGGCAGATCTCGAAAAATCACGGGGAAATGTGGTCTTCTCGTTGAGAACCCGGACAGCCTCTATTTTCACGTCATCGCTATAAATAAACGTGTGCCCTTTCCATTATTTGAATAATCAATATATTCCCTTTACAAAGCATCTTTTATTGCTTTTATTTATATTTATGAACCCATATGTCATCTTAGTTGTTTTTGTTCTGATCAATTGCCTGCTTGGTCTTCACAACGCCGACCAATTTTGAGGACCATTGTTTAATCATGTCTACCCTATAGCTCACGTTCTTAGTGGATAATAGGAATTGGACTGGTGTATGATCTACTTCATTTGAGTACTTTTTACTGTATCAGAGGTAGCCTACTTCCCTATTGCTGGTATATTGACAACAATCAAGTATTAAACGAACTTACTCGAAATTGGTCTGAGCGATGTCATAATTAATAAATACAGATTTACGACCTTTACAATGTCAAGAGTCGGCGCCTTTTTCACATAGGTGAGCGACCATTATGTCGCGTATTGGTTTTTGCCAGATTTAAATAACAATCGGGAATGACCCGTTTCTGTTCAATTGTTTGTTTGAACAGCTGTTTTATAGGTATAAGTACATGAACGGTCGCGTTTTTGCAAACTAAAACTAATTCCGTAAAGAAACGTGAAGGAATACGCTTACGGAAAACCAACTGTACTTACACATTTCTTAACTTACCGTATTTTATTTTAGAAGTGCATTCAGCTCTTACGCGACATCGCTAATTTCTTTAAAGTTATTTTTGTGTATTTTTTCTTTGAAAAAGTCAACGATAGCCTACCAGTACATCAGCCCTCCGCTTGGTTGCCTGGCTGTCACTTCACGTATCCAACTATTAAAATGTTCACGTCATCTCTCTAAATAAACGTGTGACCTTGCCATTGTTTGATCAACCTCTATATTCCCTTTGCACAACAACTTGCAGGGTCAGTATGTGGCGTATTGATTTTTGCGAGCCTTAAGTAACAATTGGATTGTTTGCTTGAACAACCGTTTCCTACAACAAAATGCTCAAAGGCCCTATACATAACACAATCGTGACATTCCCTGACTTGTCGTAGGGCAGAATAAAAATAATCTTGATAATTGTAAAAACCTTCGGTTTTCTTCTTCTCTCACCCTCCCTCTTTTCTCCTGGTAAACAATGGACAGTGAAATATTTTATTATCTTGATGCTGGTTCAATTCTCTATTTTATTTCATACTCATTTCTACTATTTTCGTCTAGATATGTATGAACTTCTACGCGAGCAGTCGTCTAGCCTGCAGATAAAAGAAGATTCCTCAAGTGGTGAGCATTGACAATTTAAATGAAAGTTCTATTGTGCAAAAAAAAAAAAAAAAAAAAAAAATATATATATA
>NW_019775476.1:1145-16554 GCF_001039355.2 Lingula anatina | reverse complement strand
AATATATATATATATATATATATATATATATATATATATATATATATATATATATATATATATATATATATATATATACACGCGAAAATAAAACATGCGTCTTTTGTTACATGATGAAAATGAATTGATATATACATGCATTATGTATATTTTTGTTTAAAATATCTGTATGTATATTTTCATTTAGTGAGTAAGTTAGTTGGCGTATGATAGCACCACCAAAAGACGTGAACCAAAATATCTTTTTTACAGAATAATATCATCGTTTCAGAGTGTACAAAACAAGAAGCAGCAAACGGTCAGGGATTTTCACTGGATCCGTCAAGTCACCACCACCACCATTACCACTATAATACAACATACTGCACGCACAACAACATTAACAACTGTCAGTATGTGCAGGTGGGGAATGAGAACGTCATGGAGAGAGTTCCCGAGTTCCTGTCTGAGCCACCCAGTGATGCTGAACACCTGGACCTCGATACCAACCCAAGGTGACGAATTTTAAAATAAGTAGCCCGGGAAAAAATGAATAATAACTTGGGTTGAAACTACATCGCTGCTGATGGGGAAGAGGAGAAATTACGGACAAAATCTGATGTCTCAAATTATCAACTACCATAATTTTTGACCAGTTTGCAATATTTGAAATCTCGTGTTCATCGCGTTATTGATGATGTTGTTAAAAGTACAAGTACAGTATAAATTATACTTATTGTGTGTCTTTGATATTAATAAAAGGTGAATAAGAAGTTTACAGTCACAGTCACAAAATCTAGACGACCCATCTTCAAATTCGTCTCAGTTTTTAAATGTACCCTGTAGTGGTGCTATTTCATCTCATCCACCCACCCTAAAACACACTGTCAAAAATTGTACACGTATCTCAGGTGTGGAGATATAACATGTGACATAACGACGAAAGCTCAGTTTTAAGGTAATCCAATGTGTAACTCAATCCCAGTAGCTGTACATGAATGTATATCCCCTTGCTCATCCAAAAATCGGTCATGGGAGTCGCTCTGACTGTCGCAGGTTAGGGTTAGGGTCATTGGCGTCCACAGAAAATTTCCCAGGAGGGTAGATCAAATTCATTGAAGGGGGAGATAATGAATAAAAATGCAGTTCAAAAATTCCAGGGGGGGCAAGTGACCCCATTAACCCCCCCCCCCCCCCCCGTGGACGCCCATGATTAGGGTTGTCACCACGCCCCGCCATGTTCCCTGTTCCTCTTTTACTGCAGTAGAGAGTGGTAAGAGTGTTATTATGATATGTTTTTTTCAAAATATAGCTCATCCTTTCTCAAGTGCAATTTGATATATAGGCGGGGGTGGTCCATTTTCCTCGACACCGGAATATAATTGGAAACGTTTGCAGGCAAGCTGCTACATGGGTCACTGGTATAAATTCATTCCATTTTCTTTTTAAATTCTGTTATTGTCTTTACACAAATTTCATTCGCGGAAATGCTGCAGAGGGGTAAATATTTATTTTTCCAGGATAATTCATATAGAAGTATGTTGGCTGATGAAGAAGGGTGAAAAGTCATTTAACTTAATGGCTAACAGATATGCATTATTATGTATTTAAAATACTAAAAAAAATTCGCTAGATATTTTAACCACTTTCTGGAATGTATATACACATGTACATGTATCTCAGTATGCACAAACACTGAAAATGAACATGTTTGGGTATTTTAAACAGTGAGGGGTTCATATATATATATATAACAAATATTCTTAACATGTGTGATAATGAAAATGTTAGGACGTTATATCGTAATTGATAGGAAAACCCGAAGGATATTTGATATTTGACAGATCCTTACTTGAGGGAAATCGGTTACTCTGAACTTTGAAAAACGTTTATGTTTATGTTATTTTAATCTCATTTAGACGTCAGTGCCAAATGGATAAATGTTTTCCATATGACGTCTTCCATATTTCACATATGCACGTGTACCACATGTGACGTCTTTCATATTACATATATACACGTGTACCACATATATGCATGTGTAACACTAAGAGATTTTAAAGTATCATTATCGTCAAAAAATAGTATGTCATTTTTTTTCTGAAAAAGAAAAACAGTAGGACTAATTATTTTAACCACATTGTAACCATTTGTACCACAATATTCACAAACACGAAAAATAACATGTTTGGAAATTACCCTTACCAAACTTCACTTTTTCTTTACTGCAGCAGGTGGAGCATAGAGCTCATAATTCGTTATTACATTTTATAGAGAAAGGTGTAATTCCCACTCATTGGTGTGTCTAGTTTAGATTAACCTGTATGACATTGCTAGGATCCAACCGGTGTATTGACACATGTAGGGCCTATGTCAGCATATTTCCGTTTTCCAGGTTTCCCCTCTATCATGGAACAGATACTTTATGTTTATATTTCAACATCTATTCAAATAAAATTTCTAATACATTGAAAAAGAGTGAAATAACTAGTTCAAAAACACTGTCTCCTCTACTGTTCCGCTATAGTATGTGAACTGCGAGTACTGCCAATCAAAGCTGCCATTGACGCATACTTATTATACAGCTTTATTACTAAAAATGGAGTATGTTTCCTTTATAGAGGGATCTAAGGTGAAATGGCATGTATTTCAATATATATATATATAAGATTTCTGTAAAAAAAAGAATGCGTTTGACTGTTGGCATTTATACCTGTGCATTGCGTGAGTAATCGTTTCTAATAAACGAAGCTTAAAAAAAAACTTTGTTCTTTCTTTTGACAAAGCTTTTGAAGACAATAAATGTGCTCAATAATTCAGAGTAATTTTGAACTTAATTCAGAATAATATTAAACTAATTTGATTTTTTTCTCATGGTCTTTGGTTTCATCTCAACTTTTCCCGTTCGTTTATAGTTGGGAACTGTTTTGAAATGGTTTTGCATTGTTATTGTGTTACAAAATTCTTCATTTTCTAATTGCATTGTTGTCGTAGTTTGTCATTTCAAATTACGTTTTCAGTCAATAAAAAACCAACACAATTAAGTACCCCAAAAAAGTGACAGTCATTTTACATGATATATTTTAATCATGAAACCTATTTTATGAGGTACGCAAAAAATCATCTGCTTCGCCTTTACGTCTACACTGTAAATAAAATGAAGCAGCGATCTGTTTTTCTTTTACATTCATTTTATTTAAAATAATAATGAAAAAACGCTGATATTATGATATAAACTTCAAAACCTACTTTCATGAATAATGTTGAATGGTATTGGGCGATTTTATCAGCAATTTAGTTTTGTAAAATTTACCGGAAAGAGGCCATCAGCACACATAATCATTCATGAGATAGACAGATGTACAAATGCAGTACGTAAAACATACCTGTATGTTCGCAACGTCACTCAAGGTTTGTAAAGAAAGATAAAATCCTTTAAAAAGTTCCTCCTGAAGTCGAGCATGTCATTACTCCCGAAATAATTTTACGAAACAAACGAATCATTGTTAATATGTGCCTAGTTATTGCCGGCTTAATTAATTAATATGAACGGAAACAAACGAAACGTGAACATGATGAAGGCAAACAAGATGATAGATACTACAAGCCACAAACGCATTCAGTTGCGCGTCGGACGGAAAGCATTTCTGTTTTAGACGATCAAAATTCGAACACAAAACAAACGCAATCAGGAAGGCAGTGACGTTACACAACTAATACAATCTACCTGCCACATCAGTTATTATTTTGTCAGCCTTTATTTTGTATTGTAAGAAATAGGAATGAATCAACACCAATGACAGTAGCTTGTCTAATGCCTTTCCGATCTTCCCATCGCCTTCATCCCCGGGGACAGCGAACACGGCCTCCAGACACCCCAAACTGCACTCAAGAAATTACACGTTGTAAGCCGCGGCCATCAGATATAGCTTACAAATTGGAACAAAGTCAACTTTCTTCACCCTGAATTACATCGTACGGGGGCTACTAGAAGTCTGTCAGGTAAATCATCAACTTGCCTCAGTCAAAAAGATCAGCGACAACAAAAGGTAAGATTCCACTGGCCTCTGAAACTCAGGGTACATGTGCACACAAAGGTAACCCCCATGAGGCCCTTTGCTGTTTATCAAATTAGATTACCTTAAACCTCCATTTCCCATCTATAACGATACTGGAAACGGCAGATTAATGTAGACAATGTACAGGAAGGATAGAGTTGAGTTTCCGCGGACCACTGGCACACAGGGTGATTGTCATGTGACACTTCACTGAGCTCGAATTTGTATCAACTTGCGACTTCTGCTCATTTCTGGTCATTTGGTGCATTTCAGAAAATTGCGAAGAAAAATTTTGATAGAGGGTATTTTGGGGTCAGAACAAGTCACAGGAATGAGAATGCAAATGGGTGAACTGCACTTGCTTGCTTATGTCACCTGGCCACGCGGCGGGAAAATCCTTTAAGTATCCCTCCAATTTATTCTTCCTCTCTCCCTTTACCCCACCCTACAAAGACACGTATGTTTACCCTTTTCTTTATCAAAATGAAACATTTTCCTCCAAAATTAAGTGTTCCAGATTCATTTATAATACAGTCAAAGCTTAGGGGACTTTTTCCTCGTCAAATTCCACAGCAGACGTGCTGTTTTCGAGCAAATATTGATAACACTATCTAGTTAGAGCCTCGAGCTTTGGGAATGACTAACCATGGACATGATAAAGTCATTTAGGTAAACACAGGGGGTGCCTCCAAAACGAGATGTGGTATTTTAAAGCAATACTATAAGGATTTTATCATTTTGCATTCAGCTGTTCAACAAATACACATCACAGTTTGCGACGAAGGTCCAAGCGACAACCAACCTGACATCAGCTGAAATACTTCAACAAATAAGAGCAAAAAGAAAATCCGGTAAGTGCAAATCATATCATTTTAATCTTATTGCACGAGAAGGATGATTATTCATGTAATAATTCTAACATAAAAGGGAATTCATATGCGTTAAGTTGACACAAGTTGGTAACCACTTTCATCAGAACACATTTACATATCTGAATAGGCCTACAAGGCAAACTGTAAGAGAAATATACTGGTAACTGGGGCACCTTCAAACTTTCTAAAGTTGTGAGCACATTACCTGAATAAATGTGTTTTAAATTTAACAAGGATTCAAACTGAGGTCTAGGTTATATATGCCATGGGCGGATCCTGGATTATTTGAAGGGGGGAGGGGGTCCCCCTTTGGCATGGGGCCTGGGTCCCGCTAAAACACCCCGCATTTTTTTTGGTATTTTAGAGGACGAATGGTGCCATTCGGTACATGTACTGTTTAGAAGTATGATTCAGCTAGGCAAAATTCTAATTGCAAGAGGGGAACATCGGTGTGATTTTTTTCCAGAAATCGAAGGGGGGGGGGGGGGGTCTGAAACAGTTACAGAAACCGTTATTCTACTTCACATCAACAGTAATTTCCCCCTCCCCAGTGCTATTCACACTACAAAGCTAACACTCAAGTCCACAGTGAGTGGGTTTTTTTTTCACGTCAAGATCAATGTACCACGCTATAAATAGATGACGCGGCTAGTAACCAATCCGCGACCTTACATGTATGTCATCGGGTCAGGTACGCTGTACATGTATATATATATATATATATATCAATACCGCTGCCTTTAAGTCCAAATTTCTTTAAACTTATGTAATGAGGTCAGGTACAGTGTAAAGATATACCGAAAATGTCATACATGTAACTATAGCCACAAACTTTTCTCTGTTCTATAGTAAAATAATTATTGTAGACTGTGTATTTCCCTTAACGTTCTGTGATATATGTATGCCATATCATTAAACGCCGGAATATTTATCCAGGTTTCACGATTTTACATATCCGATCCTGTATTCTCTCTCGTGAAATACTGTAGCTACTGCAGTTATGTTTACGCACGGAGTACTCAGTAGGTCACGTGGGCCAGCAGTGGTGAATTCTGATTAGTCTATCACCATATAGTGGGAGGAGCGACTGTCAAGATTATTATTAGATATTTTTATGGCTGTCAGCTGCATTTTCAGTAAATTCAATGACAATTAGTAAGCGACTCCAAGAGCTTAACGCCCACTTGGTGTTTGGATTGAATATTATTGATTAATATCGAGTGAAATACAGTAGTTCATCAAATTAGAAGAACATCCTGTAAGTACAGAACATGACATATTTAATCTTATTGTAATGATGAGATGATAATGCTACACAACTGTAGTCATATATATTTCCGTGTGGAGGCAGGGTTCAGGGTTGTGGCGTGTACTCCAATACATTTTTCTCTCCTTTTTTCTAGTGAAATTCTGAGCAATGCTTTCATAGAATATGATTTTTCCGGGGTGGGTGGGGAGGGGGGGGGGGGGGATATTTCTCGAAGAAAAAGGGGGGGGGGTTCTTTTGCTTCAAAATCAATAAGTATCTTTGATAAGATAAAACAGACGTTCAAAGGCTTTACTGTTCACGACAGAAGTTCACAACAAACTATTTGAACCGAAAAGTTGGAACAGGTGAAGTATCGTTATGTTTTAAAAAATATTGGAATATAAACAAAAACCGCTATTTTTGACAATTTCAGTTCTCCTAAAAATAAACAGCTTCCCCCTCCCCAGCACCAGTCGCAGCACAAAATTCGTACTGAAGTTTATAATGCTCAAGATACTGGGGAATTTTTTTACGTCAAGTTCAACGTTTAATGATATGAATAGATAATGCGGCTAGTAACGAATCCGTGACTTGTTGTTGTGACTTATGTCACGAAGTCAGGTGTATCAATACCATTGACCTTGGAACTGAACTTTTTGATTTACTTCGTGAATGATTCAAATAGGACCATTAAGGAGAGAGCAGATAATGCATCTGTCCCATTCTTTCAGATCCATCCATTCCCAAACAGATTGATAAAACGGACAGATTAATTTAATAATAGACGAGCCCGAGGTACTTTATTGGTTTCCACGTGTGGTAATGCACATTTTATTTTATTTTATTCATTTCATTTTTAATATTTTAAGAAATCCGTTGCTCATATATCAGATTGCGATGCACAATTTGAAGATAAAGGGTAGGTTTCGGTAGATACTGCTTCTTTAAACTGAATTTTAACTTTGAAGGCCTGAATTCTTAGGACCATATCCCTTTTATCCTTTCATTCGAGTCTGCGTGCACCTGGCACCTGAATACGCAAGAGATTGTGACGAGCTTGTTAATGCAATGATAATACCAACTTCAAAGCTGACCAAGACTGCCGCGCGTTGTGATCAAATTTTTAACTCTAAAGAGTGTTGGTTGTTCCAGGAATTGCCTGCAGGTTGCAATGTCGAAGTAGTGTCTCAGTTGCCTACCATGTCACCTGAAATTTAATTCCACGTTTTTAAAAACCCAATTGATCATCGTCCCTATTTCTTAAAATATTATTTTAGGATGCTGTAAGCAGCATGATTTCTTTCAATGCACCCAGATCCACACTCTGAGAAACAGTGCCCTCTACCAGGTCCACAGATGAATTTTTTGTTTGATTCACAGATGCCTGTCTTATTCATTACAATTGTAATTCCAGTTGGGTTTTTGCATGAAATTAATTTCATCGGCCATGCTGTTGCTTGTGTTTTAATGTCGCTATATGTACCAGCATATGCAATATGTATTTATAGGGAGGTAAGTTTCCATCCACATCTGAACACAGGCTGTTCAATTTTCTCGGCTCCATCACTGTAGAGAATCCCCATTAGAATGAAAAAAAACTCATTTAGTAATAATGTTCATGTCGTTTCAGATTGACTGTCAGACAGCTCGTTTCAACAACCTTGAATGATCCTTGGGTGCATCTCATTTCCCCTCTTTACTGCCATTCAAGTCGCCTAAGATGGCCGAGTACCAGGATCTCTTGCAACCTCCGATTACGTCATCGCAAGACTCGGCTAATTGTGAGTTAGAAAGGAAATGTCGACTACGACAAAATGAACTCTTTGTTCATTTGAACATAAATATTACGAAGGAAGCGTTAGAGGCTATGAAACAACTTTCAAGGGGAGTTTTTTGTGGGGCGCGTACTATGGAGGATTACAATACATATAAACTGTTGAATGTCTTGGAAGATGGATGCCATATCAGAGTGGGACAATATGAGTTGCTCAAGGAACTGTTAAAAAAATCTGGCGTTGCAAGGTTTGTGGAAGATGTTGAGAAAGCGGAGGATGATATAAGGAAATTATGCCAAAGAGGTTAGTGTTATAAAACATTCACGCCGTGTACTGTTCATTGATTTAAAACTTTCAATTTACACACACACACACACACACACACACACACGTATATACCCACAAAAACCTATAGTATGTTCATTCATCACACAGTTTTGTTATCTGTAAACACTGTTCCAAGTCAAGTGCGTGTATTTGTTGTAAGAGAAATGTGCTGAAGAGCGCAACATGTGTGATTTAAATTGAAAGGAATAAAAAGCAAAAAAAAAAAATAAATAATAATAATAATAAATAAATAAATAAATAAACTAAAGCTTTTTTTGTGTTGATTATCATTTTCCAGAATATTCGCCCCGGCTTTCCAAACAGTGCCCCTCTCTACTCTCATTCTAGGTTATATGAAAAGTTAAAATATCCGGAAGTTCTATATGATGCATTTTAATAAGTGTGATTGATATTATTTTGTTATTTGTAGTCGTTAGACGTATGAGCAACAAATGATACTTTATTTATTTATTTATTATCATTATAGTCAACATTATTTTATTTATAATTATTTCTTCCTTTGAAGCGTTATGTCCCCCTGAGGTATTTGACGGAGATCCCGACCATGTCAAGGCTTTAAAAGAGCATTACGAGAAAATCTGCACAGCACTCCAAAAAGTTTCAACACTTGCTGATGTAACCAAAACTCTCAAACGTCACAAAATCCTAGACGATCAGCACCGAATAGGAACATCTGGTCATAAAGCAGCACAGAAACTGATGAACATTGTCATGAATAAAAGAAACAAGGGTCTAAGAGCAATGAGGGTCTTGGCTTGTGCACTACTGCGTGCAGGTCAAGAGGAGTTGGCATTTAATATACTGACCACACAGTACTCATGGGAAAGAGGAGCAGGCCGTGATGTTTGGATACCTAGGGGTATGAGGAAAATACTAAGTGCATACTTAGAGATAACTGAAAACCTATCTGAACCAGACCTTCATCTTGTACTTGATCATCTTGTCAGCAAACGCATGGTCAGTGAGGATGAAAGAGCTGCCATACTTCAGCAGCCATCCAGAGTGGAGAAAGTCCAGGAGATGCTGGACACTCTACTTTCAGGGGGCAGGGAGGGAGTGAGCTGGTATCTGTATGATGCTTTGCTACTTGTAGAGCAGGATGACATGGCAGACGGCATGTTAAGTAAGTTAACTATGGCATGTTAAGTAAGTTAACAATGGTGCTTCATGCGTAAATATATTCAGTTGTATTGATATGTTTATTGTATGACATATGAGAGTCAGCTATTATAATATTATTAAACCAGGAAAGATTTGCACACCTAGCATATGCTGCGAATTTGACGTATGAAGAGGAACCTTAATTTAGATAAAGGTGTCTAATCATTTAGACGAAAAAACTTATATACATGTAATACCTATGGTTTAAATTCCAATTTAGCCACTGGTCTTCACTTATCTCTCCTAGCTTATTGCATCAACTGAGGAGTTCAATTCTTAGAATTACACAAGACGATGTTCAAAGTGATGCGGCAGAACTGATATGATCGCATGCATTAAGTGCTATATATTATGTGTTATATATTTTTCCTGTAAATACTACATTCAGTTATCTATCAACACTCATTTGAGATGAGTTTTCTAATATTCCAGTCAGTTGGCCCATGTTGGAATGGGAGCTTCTATCCAGATACAGATACGATCAACGTGAACTAATACACGATATCAGCATCAGAAAAGAACCCATTACAATATCCTGGGAGAGAGATCCTCCATCCATCATTTCACAGCCAGCAACTGCCACACGTATGGCAACAGAGGATCGTGTGGTCTCCTGGAAGGTCACTGAATCCAGGCATGGCAGCTTTTTGAAGTCCACTATCTGTGGGCAGTGGGTAAACTCCGGTGCTGAATCTGGACAGAGGGAATGGGGAGGTTACAAGGCAGTCATAGACATAGAAACAGTGGAAGAGATTTTAGGGTAAAGTTGTCTGTGACTTTTAATGATAAAGTTTTGAATTGAGTTCAGCTAGTACTTGCATTATTTAGAAATAATTTGTATATTTATGGTATATTTATAAACATTATTCACTTGGCATATTCACTGGCCAATATATAATATTGCTACTCTCATTTAGATACAAACTATGAAAGATGCCATATATGTCAAGATTCTGTTTTATCCTCCGATGTTTTGTATTTGGCGAAACCCAGCTGTATACGCATAGTATTGTGTCTCCACGACCAAAATTTTAATATTAATTTCGGTAAATGAATGTGAATAATTGTCGTCAACTTTAATTTGATTACATTAGAAGCCATGCAATGAAGCGAGGGCAGACGGTGCAGGAGATCTTGGCCAGCATGCCAGATGTACCCAAGGAAACGCTGTTCATTCTTAACGTGACCCAGCGCCCCGACCTGAAAACCAAGTGGAAGCGCTTGCTCGCAGGGAAAATTTTTCCTGGTGCCAAGGTTCTACTTTTTGAGGGCAGTGACGGTAGGTTGACACGTGTACTGGTGCCGTTTGCGTTCTCTCTAACTCCACAGGTATCTCTCTCTGCTCCTTCCTATCATTAACATTTAAGAACATGCACGTAATGGATAAATGCATATTATCACGGTGATATAATTTTTGTCATGTATTATAATTTTGTGTAATTTGGGACATTTTGCATTTTCTCCGCCTCAATTTAGAGTTTCCAGCCTGCGTAAAAATGTCAAAAGTGCATCTGAAATCTTTTGCAGAAAAAGAAAACAATGATCATGACAAATGAAGGATAACATGAATTGAAAAATAAATAAATTAATAAGAAAATAAATAAAGAGTGAATAATTACTTTCAGACCAGGGGATAAAACGAGGAGGGAAAAAGAGGAAACTTAATGGATGTTCGTGTGAGCTTAATGGGGGTAAGTACACACGTTTGTAAAGATACTGTGTTTTGGGATGTTATGTTCAATATGCAGAATAATTACATGTAGAATGGTTTATTAAATTCTAAAGACATAGCCTACATTGTATGTTTTACCTGTACAACAAAAATGAATCTTTAAAGTTTCAGCATACTTACACACCTTGATTGACTCTATACTAATGATACACGTGAAACACCTCTATATTTGATACATTTAAGTAATATAACGTAAAGGGTCAATTGGGTTTAATATGGAAATTACCCTTTCTTATTTTCAATATACAATAATGGTTACCTACATTATTCCAATTGATCAAATATGTTTTATTTGAATGATGTTTCATAACTTTAAAAAGTATCTACAACTAAAATATTGTAATATTGTAAAGTATTGTAAGTATTATAAACTGTTTGGGTATTTTCAGAAGGAATAGAGGGCCCAGGGCTCAGCGCTGAATTTCTGTCCCGTTTCGTAGACAATGACCTAGGTACTGTCACGTTGTAGTTAGAAAATAAAGAAAAACGATCTGACTGAGGGTAAGAGGACAAAAAACCCTGGCTCCAGTATTGGTCAGTTGGTATTTTCAATGTGAAGGGAAAAAGCTGCTGAGTGAATCTTTAATATGTGACTGAAAATCGAAAAAAGTTTGTTCATAGGATACATAGAAAAGGCGTGGCAGCAAGTTGTCATTCTGATCATAGTGGGGGTGAAAGATGTATATATAATTTTCATCATTTTAAAATCACCTTAGAGTTTTGAAACCGTAGTAAGCACTTATTCTAGCAAGGGTGATCACAAAGTGCATTTGTAAAATGCCTTTCAATACCATGTGATGACGCAACCTGAAATCGCTACAGAAGATTTTAGTTTGCACGAAGTAGCCAGTAATATGAAAGTGCCAAAAAAAGAAACATTATTAACAGTGTATATACCATGGTTTGCTACTTATACCCCCCTTTCTACTGCATCCGTCAATGAAAGGGTTGCCGTTTTAGTTTGCTTGTGTTATGCATGTGTCATGCAAACATTATAAACAGTGTATATACAATGATTTGCTTCTTATACCCCCCTTTCTACTGCATCCGTCGTTTTTTGTTTGCTGGTGTAATGTATGTGTCATGCTGTAGTGAAATTGATATCAGATGGAAACACGACTAGTAGAAGGGAAAAGTCAATTTTGGCTCTGACCACAAAAACATCGAGTCATTCATAAGGGTGTTGTAAGACCTCGCATCAACGCCGGTGGAGTTCCTCGGCCTCCTGCAACGACTTCACAATGACAGAATTGTGAGGGTTAATTTTCGTATTTTATCGGTGAGTCCATTTTTTCCCATCACATGGCCATCGTGAAGGCATCTTGTCAAATATTGTACTCTTTTTTTAGAGTGGTAATCGGTGCCTTCTGATAATCTTTCGCCCCAAGAAGACGATAAAGAGACAAGAAGTTGGCCGAGTATCTAATACTGCAACACCACAACGTGTAGACATGCAATGGCATCGTTTAACCACCTCTTTTTATTGCACGATGCCAACTGGATGGTTTCACGGTTTCGGCGACGCCAAATTTGAGTAGCTTAGGTGTTTTACATGTGTCATAGTTACGTGGGCATGAAAAAAAAAAAGGCTCGTAGCGTTTTTCTCAGTCAGCCCTGGGTAACTCCGACACAGTTCTGTCGTGTGTAACTCTGAGCAGCATTTGTGTATCCCTGTGAGTATAGTAGACCCATAAACTACTATAAAACCCGCGTCGTGTTAGGGTAACTTCGTATTCGTATTAGGTATATAGGCCTACCTTTGATCGACCTTTGGGTATAGTAGGCCTACTTGTTTCGACCGTTGATTGGCTTGGGACCAAATTCGTGCGATATTCAAAACTTATATTATTATATCCATCTGTTGTCAATTTTGAGACAGTGTGAGAGAAACTTTCGGGAAATTCGGTTATTAGGCAGCCAAGAAGTGACCCAAATTTAAACTGAATCTGAGTCTGTATACTTTATACTAATTTTTGATTCAGTTACATGTAACCCTGTAAATCATTTATTTTCCTTGGCAGAGGTCTGCGCCTTATGTTGGAGTGCTCTGTTGTTGGTGTATATATGTTTGTGTTTCACAAAGAACAATTGGCATTAAAAGTGTGATAGCAATAGCAAATATAAAAGCCCATTGAACAAGAATCTCTTTACTCATCAGAACATGCTTCAAACTGGAAATTACAAGCACTCCAGTGGATCATATATTCTCTTACAAATGTCACAGGTACATGTATATGGGGGTTGAAGCATGACGTCATGAGCAGCTATTGAACCCGACTGGGCGGCAAAAGAAGTCCGTTGTAGGCATGGGAAATATACCATTGTACAACCGTGACTGTGTGAAATGGTTTTTTGGATTCCTGCCAATATTTCAAGGCGCAGACAACGACAACGCATTTATTTACCCTGGTATCATAGAAAAGACTGTTTAGGTACAAACCCTAACATATAAATACTTAATGCAATTAGAAGGGTGAAATAACACTATGATGTATTGACTGAGTCCGGCCACTCCAAGCTGCTAGTGACGCATGCGCAACCTTATACTACTTATTACGTGTAGCATGTGCTTGTACCTCTGTGGTGACTGAGTGGAGTAAGAATTGAAATGAAACGATGTGCATTCCATTTTAAGTAGATGTGTGTATTCCATTGTAAGCAGATGTCTGTAACAAAAAGAAAAAGGGATGCAAACATTTGTTTTTGAGTGATTATTCTAATAAATGGGGCTTTCAAAAATAGAAATGCTTTATTCTTTTGACAGCTGGTTCATGTGCAAAATATTCTAATATTCTATTTAATGCAGAATAATGTAACATTCAAACCTATTTCGAACTCGTTTCCGGTAAATGTGACTGCACTCAAATGCCATATCAGCCTTTTCTGTTCTTTTTAACAAATTAAGTTTCGAAATCAACTTTTGTGAGGCCATTGGTAAACATTTTAGACAAAGTTCATACGTTTTTTTTTTGTACTTTGTGGTCACCATTTGTCATTTGAAACGTCATTTTCGTTAAAACAAAATCTGAGCATTGTTCAATCAATCTACTTTCTTTCTGAATTCAAGCATGTAACTGCCCAGAAAATGATTTTTAAACAAGCGAATTATTGTGAATTTATGCCAAGAGATTGCCAGTTTCACAAATAGATAAATAATCAATAAAAATGCATGCCTTGGTTCAAAACAGTAATCTAAAGTAGATTAAAGTCTCTGTCTAATCATTGGGACTTATTTTAGGACTAAATTTTGTGACTAAAGTCTCGGATATAACAATATTATAAAATTAAAATTATATCTTTTATCATATATAAGTAACAACAATATTGTGATAAATAAAACTGATAAACATAAATAGCAGTATTCTTTTATGTAAGTCAGCAAATGTTGACTATCAACAATGCCGATTTGTTTATTAGAATGCGCACACACACATACACACGAATTCGAATATTTCAGCATAGGACTAGCTTTTTACCTTTGGTTAAAGCAAAAAATATAACTGACAAAAAGAACAATGCTTTAGAGAAAACTACTTTGGAAACTCTGCAATCAAATGTCATGTGCTATTTAAATAATTTTTAAGTAGAAACCTATCGGCTTTAAATGTATAATAATACATATCTGTAAGCCATTAAGTTAAATGAATTTTCACCCTTCTTCGTCAACTAACATGCTTGTATATGAATTATTCTGAAAAAATAAATATTTACCCTACTGAAGCATTCCCGTGAATGAATCTATGTATAAAAACAGTAAAAGAATTTAGAAAGAAAATGGAATGAATTTATCCCAGTGACGCAGCTTGCCTGCAAACGTTTCCAATTTCCCCCGTATACCTGCCATATTACAGGACGATGGAAATGGGTCCCGCACATCTATATTACAAATTGCACTTGAGAAAGGAGTAGGCTACGGTCATCATGTTAAAAAAACATATCATAAGTAAACTCTTACCGCCCCTCTACTACAGTAAAAGATGAACAGGGAACATGACAGGGCGTGATGACAATATAACCCTAATCATGGACGTCCGCGGGGGGGGGGGGATGTCAGTGGGGACCCACCCCCCTGGAAATTTGGAACTGTATTTTTATTGCGGGTACCCAGCCAGTCATTATCCTCCCTTCAATGACTTTGACTTACCTGGGCATTTTCTGCGGAGGCCAATAACCCTAACTCTTAACCTGTGACAGCCAGAGCGACTGCCATGAGTAACTTTTGGATGAGCAAAGGG
>NW_019775475.1:336547-360823 GCF_001039355.2 Lingula anatina | reverse complement strand
TGTGATATCATCCCCACCAAGTCCAGGTAATATGTGATATCATCCCCACCAAGTCCAGGCAATATGTGATATCATCCCTACCAAGTCCAAGTAATATGTCATATCATCCCCACCAAGTCCAGGTAATACTTTCAGTACAAAACATTTTTCTGTACGTGCAGTAATCCATGTCAAATGTGTAATCATATCCTTCTTACAGTCCATATTATGTACTTGAGAAGGACTTCATGTGATATATATATAGCTCCCCACGGGCAGCTGCCATGGGTGGAGCACTTTTTCATGGTGTATTGACTTAATTCTCCGATATATATATATATATATATATATATATATATATATATATTTTTTTTAATGTCTGGTGTCTTTGCAGCACTTACAATGTGTTTGTGGAGGACTTCTTGATCCGTGACATCAGGTTTATCAGCTATATCGCCACATACCAGGATGTGAAGAATCTATTGGAGACATCCAAGTTAAGGACATTCCCATTGGTGGATGCCCCAGGTAAAGTACACAGACATATGTGGTACCACTGGTTAAGTTTTGATTCTTTCCTACCAATCAAATGGAGAAGTGCCTGAAATCCCAATCAGGAATCTCTAATATGTTTTTAACCAGGGATGGAACCATGGTTCTTGGAAGCAGTGTTGAAGTTGAACCAGTCACATTTTTAGTTTAAAGCATAATATATGTATGAAAGCTCTTCTGTCTGCCCTTAATTTGTCCTGTCTGCTATACCTTGAACATAGCACTGGCATAACATGAACTCTGCTAGATTCTAAGACATGAGATTTAATAACTGAACTATATGCACAGTTATGTAGTCTTCTTACTGAGTGTTATATTCTTGGATGTCAGTTTTACATGATATTATCAGGTTGTATTGATGTATTTCATTTTGGCACTTTCCTTTGATATTCTAATGATCTTTTTCATCCAACAGCTTAAACTGAAACACATTAATTTTTAAGTTTTAGGACACTAATATATAGTGTGTACAGTATAATGCTATGCCATTCAGAAGACAATCAAATCATTATGTTGTATATATTTCCAGAGTCCATGATTCTCCTTGGGTCTGTACAGAGACTGGAGCTGGAACTGCTACTGGAGGCTCAGCTTGGACGACAGCGCCGCCTGGCAGCAGTGGAAGAGGCATTACATAAACGGCAACAGGAAGAGGAGGAGAGGAAGAGAGCCAAGGAACAGCTGGAGAAGAGGACGTCCCAAGGTGATACCGAGGGGACGCGACCAATGGCGGCCTGCAGTGGAGATATGTTGAATGCCGTGAAGGTCCACCGCCAGCCGTCTGCCAGGTTTACGGTGACCCCTGTCGCCAGCAAAGTGGACAGTGGTGGACAGGTCTAGTTGAAGCTGGACTCCACGGTAAACAATGTGTGTGTTTGTGGATTTGAATGATAATCACAATGACCATTCCCACAGATATTTGGATTGATCTATCTCCCTGGGTAGTCTCACTACATTACTATCCCCTTAACTGGCTTGAATGCCTGTCATGCCTAGTAAAGCTGATAGGGTGTAATTATCTTTACCCCCTAGCTTATTTGGTGGGCCTGACAGACATTTAAGCCAGTTATTTCATAGCAATTTATTGAGACTTCCCAGGGAGTTAGACCAATCCAGATGGTGTGATAATATATGTGAAATGATATTACTACATTATCTCTGCCATCATTCCAGCCACCAGAACAAACAGCTAATGGAGACACGCTGAAACCGCACAAGTACACCAAGGCACCACAGAGAGGGATATTAAAGAAGAGTCCCCGTCCCAGCCCCCGGGCTAGTCCCAGGGCCAGTCCTAAAGGAAGTCCTCAGTCTTCACCTCGCTCTAGTCCACCAGGGTCTGCCAAGACAAGCCCCACACCCAGTCCACAGTTAGGTTAGCCAGCTCTGGGCTACTACACTGGTCTGAAAGTTAACTTTTGATGTATTAAGAATATGGCTAAGTAAAAGGACTGTCTAGAAAATATTCCAGTTTTTATTAAAATCACACTGCAATTTCTCAAAAAAAAAAAAAAAAAAAAAAAAAGAAGGGTATAGTGTATATAATTTGGTATAAAAAAAAAATGAATGATCATGAATAATTATTTAAAATTACTGAATTAGAGTAATGTGATTATTAAGTAATCTTTACATTAGCTTGATGCAAGATGAGGTTAAAAATTGCTTACATTTAAAAAGATAATTTTAACCCTCTATAACAGGTACCTATATAGTATATACACCCTTAGGTTTATTTACTATCACACTATTGTTTTCCATGTACCTTTCTCTGTTTATTTTGATAATGAAGTTTGATTAATTTTGATTTTACAGAAAAGAAATTCAGCATTGGGCTGGCAAAGATTTTCAAATCTCGAAGTAAAGAAAGTATCGCGGACAGTACGGCTTCCGAAGATGATGAAGCTCAGGTAACTATGGCAACAAACTGTAAACAGCATGGAATGTTTCAGTTAGATATTCAGTATTTACAGGGTTCTGTATTCTACTTATGAAGGATTAACAGTGTGAGGACTCCAGTATATCTAGTTATATTATATTATATATAGCACCGTGAATATCATAAGAGACATATATATATATATATATATATATATATATATATATATATATATATATATATATATCATATTATACATAGCATCTTGAGGGTAGTGGCTAAGTTTACATTTATCTATTCATCTGTGTTTAATGTTATGCAAAGAATGACAGGTATATAATATCAGAATAAATAGCTTATTATACACGTAACAACATTCGGTATAAATATTTTGGTAATGCATTTTTTGACATACAAAAATTTAAAAGAAAATCGATATGCATCATTTAATAACATGCATGTGTGAATAAATTGCATTAACAGAATGTCTAAATGAATAATAGCAAATGAAATCCACCCCTACCTGAATTGAGAGTAGCTTTGTGTTCCTTTAACTTTCGCCTATGAAAATCATGCAACTCACGGGAAATTTTCTTTGCTCTGAGGGTTGACGGAATAGGGACGTGCTTAAGAAATGGGATGAGGTCAGCAGGCAGACGACTTCCAAATAAAACGGTCATATTTTCTGCAAACTTTTCTCTTAGCCACACGAATTCTGGATCGTCGATTTCATAACTAAAGGTAAGATAAACGATGCCCCTTTTTAAGAATTGTTTTTAATTGATAGTTATACTGGGAAACAATATCTATGCAACACAACATATTACATGTACATGAATGAATGCCCATTACGTGAAAAACAAGTAATTTACGCCTATCATTCAACAGATAGGCAAGTACTTTAACTTGCAAGGGGGCGTGCCAGACAATTAAGCTGATTACACTGACTGCACATTTTCGAGAATATCCGCTAAAACAGATCGACCCTCCTAGCACGATGATATATGACGGCATATGACGGGTCTTCTGAACACAACCTAAAATAGAAAAGAAGGTAAAGTATGATTAATACAAGATACAGCATATATACCGGGTGCACCGGGTACCGGTATAGTATATACATGTACATACATACCAGGTTCATGCGTCTACAGGTAATTTAAATAAGATGGTCAGTATGACGGACAAGTAAGCAAAGGACAAAGTTAACGTTGAAATTAGTAGATGTATCTTACCTCTTGCCAAAAGCAATCCTACATAGTGGATTTTAGAAGGAATCAGAATGTAAAGGTACCACTCACCATTGGTAATAATGAAGTCAGTAGGGTAGAGGAATTTAAACTACTTGGTATACACCTTAACAGTAAATTGAATTGGAAAGATAACACCGTAAAGAGTGTAAAGAAGGCACGGCAAAGACTGTATTTTTTAAGATCATTGAGAACTTTTACTGATAGTGTGCCTATTTTAGTCAATTTTTATAGGTGTGTAATTGAAAGCATTCTAGCGTACGGAATTATAATATGGTATAGCGGAACAGCTGGGGAGGAAAGGAAGAAATTAGCAAACGTTGTAAAAACTGCAAGCAGGATTATCGGGCAAGATCTCCCCAAGCTGGATGACATTTTTAAGGACAGGATGGAGAAAAGAATTGTCAACACCATGAAAGACGCTTTCCATCCTGCATCCTCTCTTTTTACTTTTTTTACCAAGCAACAGTAGACTTTTAACTTTTAAAGGCAGTAAACGCTTTTTATATAATTAAACAGCTTTTATCCAAGTGCAGTGACGCATTTTAATTTGATCTCAAAGCTAAATTTTTAATTTATTTATTTATTGTATTATTTTATTATTTTACTCTGTATATTGCTCCAATGGAAAATGATTTCTGATTTTTATAATTAGCTAAATAAACTCTTATCTTATCTTATCTTATCTTATCTTATCTTATCTTATCTTATCTTAGATGATATTGTAAATGAGTAAACTGATGTAGAAATCGACGTCTTCGGGTTCAGACAGTTTCGCTAACAAAGGGGCAACCTCCTCGAATGCCGACTTCGCCAAACAATCTAAGTTGCCGCTAAAGACGTATGGCCTACAGTGAAAAATATTTTTCCTTTGGAGTAAATGTGTGTCTTTTGGATTTCAGACGATTTGTTTGTAGGAGTGGGCGGAATTCAACCCTTGGGTCTGTGCATTGGTAACAATTTGGTAACACTTTTTTCGTGACACATGTCTACATAGCAGCTAATGAGTAGAATTTGCGACACTGAGTTAAAGGAAAAACTTCGACGCAGAGCTTTGTTGGAATAATGGACGCTTAAGAATGTATAAAAAGCGGGAAATGGTATTTATGTATAAAGTGTATTCTAACAGTTTACCTGAGGACTTTCACTGCCATCTTTTTCTGTACTGTCCATACGGGGCCATAATCATCAAATAAAAGATCCTTGTATCCACCGGATATTAGATAAACTGCAACGGGGAAATACATCTTTAAAAATCAATTCCCTGCATAATGGTTAAGATTAAGGAAGCATTTTATATTTGTAATTTATAAGTCTTGAAATATATTCTACAGCATACGGAGCTAATACCTGGTCTTTGGATGATAACTTCATTCGTTTATACATGCATGTCTCTGTTTCCTGAGAAACAAGTAGCCTAATTTTTGTTACCAAGAAATAAATGAATAGATACATTAAATATATCTGACCCGGCTAAATGGAATCACAAAGTTTTGTAGTTTTTTTTTTTTTTTAAGTAACAGAGATCATAATATGTAGCATACATACGCGACCAAAGAGATGTATCCCTGCCGGCAAATTCCTTTGACTTTTCCACCAATAACTCATTCACCAAATCAACTGAGCTCACCACAATGCAGTTATGTCCAAAACCTGCGGATAATCCATCAAAATTCCAATGTTTATATCGTTTACAACATTAATTTATGTCCTTCTTGCGTTATTCATTCGCAGATAACTGCTGCAGAAAACACAGATTTTTTATGCATGACCAGTGTGACAGAAATGGTAGTCTTAGGTCCCATATAATGATTACAGGTTAGGATTATAGTTGGAGTATTTGGGTTAGTATATGGGATGCGACGAATAACACCTGTTCGAAGTAATGAGGAACGGACTACGGTTCCTACATGTAGCGGACTACCATTCCTGTCGCACCGGGTCACAAGAGTAGCACCTATTACCCTGTACCTAACATCGTACCTTCCATGCGTGTTCACGGCTAAGTCTTGTGTTTCTATGACCGTGTATTTTCGCAACAATTGTTGTTATGCAATTTGGTTAAAAGTAAGACTTACCTATATTTACTGTGAATATTTCTCCATATTTCTTTTCCATTTCTGCGAAAACCGTGAACAGTCTTGCATCTTTCGAAAAGGCTGAAATAAAATTACTTGTCCAATACATAAATATCAATTTGCCAAAGTATTTATCATTTACGTTGATTTGTGACCATTATATGCAAAAGAGTAGCACACACACACACACACACACACACACACACACACCGTTTTTACCATTTTGATAAAGTTAGTTACAGTATTGATAAATAAAGTATCACGTTTTCGATAATTAATTTTAAATTACAATCCATGCATTGCATCAGGACGACCAAACAACAACGTTGAGCCAATGGCCAAAATACAACGTTGAGTCAATGTCACATTATGACGGTGTTTTGACGTGGCTGGATCAACGTACACACACACACACACACACACACACACACACACACACACACTATTATACAATTTAAATACAACATCACAAAGACATCAGTGGAACCACTGGATCACTGTCTGGGTATAAGCGGAAAGCATTAATAGCAATAAAGAAAAAAAGATGATTTAAAATCCATTTGGATCTCACCAAAGTAATTCCCCAATATTGGTAGCTGTGGAGGACCTGGCGGCAGTCTGTATCTTTTCCGTCGTAGATATATGTCATCACCAACAGGAATACAACTGTGCCGACCAATGTAGTCTGCACATTAGGCCAGACATATACGTTTATAATGTCCATGTTTCCTAAATACAAAAAAAAACTTTATCTGCCTAATGACCTGATTTTAAAACCATTGACATTTTAAACTTAAAGGGGTTGCTTGCGTTTGTTTACAGCTGGATATTAAACTACAGGTCCATGTATGTAGGAAATATTACTAAAGTTGTCAGTAAACTTTCTCTTTCAATTAATATTGTTTATCAAAAATATTGTGTTTTGAGTAAGATTATTATCTCATGGGATAAAATGGGTTCATGTAACATTTTACGCCATTTTTTTTCTTTTGACTTATCCTTGTACACATGAAATTCAAACCATATATCAACGTTGCATCACGCGTTACCTGACCTGAAAAACGGGAGCGTCCGTATGTGTCTAGACAGTAAACAAGCTTTACGACAGGCATATTCTTTATTAAGCAAAACCACTATATCATGTTCAAAAAATCAATTTCACGCGATTAAACATACAAGGAATATCATTTCAATCAGCTGATTTTAATTCGACCCAAGATGATATACCGTACCGATTTTCTTGTCGAATTGCATTTGAGTACTGCAGACTATCCACAGTTGACTTAAACGGATTAGAAACAATAACACTACTATTAAAGTCCCTTTGAATACTTTTTTCTTTATCCTGAAGACAGAAATCCAGGCAGCCACTGCATCAACACTTCCCCCTGTATCCTGATGCCCCGGGCCTACTGCGAATCATTCGGTTGACACATGCACATAGGTAAACCCAAATAGCAGGCAACTTGCTCGTGATCGAGGTCAAGGATACCAACCAGGCACGTGTTAGCAGGTTGTTCCCAGCAGTTCTAGTCCCAGCTTACAGTTCAAAACGGTTATCTCATGTTTTAAAAGCGTCGCTCAGGGGTTGTTATATGTATTTGAGTAATTTTATTGCTAAAATATACATTTTATTGCACCGTTAAGAAAAGCGTCTACTTGGCACAGATGTAGATAACTTAATCTGACCCAAATAAATAAATAAATAAATTGAGGTCAAATAAAAAAAAATCAAAATCAAGCTACTATCTTATCCAGTTCAGGATCTATTTATTATCATGGACGACAATGAACTTAGACTTAAAACAGCATGCCAGACAGTTAAGTCGTCAATATCTCCATCGTGCATGTATGAATTATATCTTATGTATTTCTTATATTGATTTACCCCCATGCACCTCTGTCTTATTTATCAGATTTGTGTTTATTTACACGATATATCGATTAATTAATTAATGTGTGGATACAAACTTGGGACACCTGTTGGAAGTCTCCAGCACATGCAAGCAGACCGTCTATACCACTGGGACTCTGCTACTGAAAACAAACTGAAATAAAAGTGGGAGACCTCTCTTATGCATTCATTTTCATTCGCGCATTATATCACCATAGTAATATACACTGTATTTACCTCAGGCAACAAACAATTTGACTCTTTGTTAGCGTATATTTTTTCCTTAATGTGCCCCAAAGAAGAAATCTGGGGGATTGAGATCTGTTGAGAAGTGGTGGTCAAGGAAAGTCCGTGCTACGTGAGATGTTGATGTTTGAAATATGACTACCTTGAAGGTTTCCAATTTCTGCATAATTTGAAAGGATAAAATGGTCATCCTAATGGGTCAATTTGGTGAAAGAAAGTTGAAAATATCTTAATTATATCAAAATTGTGATGGAAAGTAAAACACGTTGTTTTTATAAACCATCCTGTGCATGTATGCACATCTATGACTGCGTGACTTGGTTTTAGAATATAAGCGTTCTTTCTAATGATGTTTGACAAATAAAATCAAGACTTACTGAATCAGCAAAATACATACATGTATATTACTCTATATTTTACAATGCATCATTGAATCAACGTTTCTTAATTTACCACACACCTATCTATAATGGTGATGAATACATTTTACTTATCTCCATATTTACCACCTAGCACTACGTCTCACACCTAAAAGATAGTTGCAAAAGCATTTGTACTATCTCAAATGGCTATAGTGATCCATTGGTTTAGGAAAATTCATTATTTTAAAAGCGGTTGCAGTACCCGTATACAGAATTGCCGTTGTGTAGAGATTATAACGATGCATTATTTTTGGAAGTAGCGTAATGTTCTACCACCATCTGTTTCTTCTTTGATCTTTCATTGATGTCATCAAGATATGATGGCGTGTTTCTCCTTTGATGAATCAGGGATGTCATCGAAATATCATGGTAGTATCATACAGTTTTATGAAGCAGTTTCTATCCATTCGGCATTGGGAACAGTCCACTGTTGCGCTCAGCTTGGCTTCCAAGGAATTATGGTGAGTATATCCATCAAAACTAACCGATAACTTTAATCAACGAAGTCCTAAAGTAAAGGGTTTTAGAACGTTTGTATTTATGTTATTTTTGGTTAAATGAAAATGCATATAGTGAAGTTTACTGGAACAGCTTTTGTATGTAATAATGCTGATGAACAGCGCACGATGTGGAATTGGTTGAGCTGATTATATTCTACATTTCATTTTATATTTTTATAAAAGGTGAAGAAAATCACTGCAGTGTTTGTAGACTTTGTTACTGCATTGTGCTTGGTAACTGTGTTAATAGAAGACTCTCAGGCAGTTTGTTGCTATCCGACTTATGGTTATTGTCCGGACTGCAGCTGGGTAAGGTTTATTTGTATTTATTTGGTATTTTAAGGGTCTGGTCAGGGTTGGGCAAAAAGTGCTAAATTGCTGTATTTACGCACGTTTTGGATAATAGATGGGTCTTTAGTGTACCTTCACTAAATAGCTTATCATTTACCATAAATTGCTCTTCATTCCCATTTACCGATGACATCATGATTGCGATTTTGGGAGTAAAATTATGTCGGCGGTACACGGCAGCTACGCTTCAATAACTTAACGGTATGATATAGCTTGACGTACAATAACAAAAAATACTTAAATAAAACCAAGTTACAGAAAGAATACAAAACATTTGAGGTATACACGGTGTGTATTTTATTTGTATAACCTTTAATGTAAATATGAGCAAAGAAAGGCCAAATGCACATGCATTCCCCACCCACTGGCGGTTAACAGTTGCAAGTCCGGACTTGAAATGTGTAAGACATATATCCGTAGGGAATCGCACGAAATGTTTAGCTTGTACCGGTTCTTGTAGTCGCGTAGAAAAATAAAAACAACAAAGGCACGTTTTTATACAATCGGTGTTCGTCTACTTCAGGCTTACTTATTTACTTACTGTGGCAAAGGGAGCTGCAATATATTTGGCTGTGCATGCCAGGGAGGATGCGTAGACAGCTGCAACCCAATAATTTCGTAAGTTAAGTAGTTGATTTTTCTTTGCATATAGACATGTATTTCAAACCATGATTTCTTCTACTATTTAAAATTTGTCAGATGAGACGAAGAAGTCATGGCATGGGTCGTAGAAGAGGATAATTAAGGGGGGGGGGGGCAGAGGACGTGGACAAGATGTAATAAATATCCCGGTCAGTCATTTCGAATCATTCAAATACCAGCCCACCTGGTCAATATCGATTTTTATAATCAAGAGCGACCATATAGACGAGGCTAACGAGGCCAACAATGCAGCCACTCGATGTCAGAGGGCAACAGCTTCGTCATTCTACACGGATATGATGACATTTCCGTGTCTATCAGGCAAAAATAAAAAATAAAAACACTACAAAATCAGTCACCACTACTATTCCTCTTAGTGACTATTATACGTTAAAGGCCAGCCGAGTGGTCATATTATTAATTCCATGCAAAAATCCTAGCTGGACACAAGAAAAAAGATGTACAAATTCATTAAGATGCATATCTGTAAATACTAAGTAAAAAAAAACATATGTTGACCTTGTCGAGGGTATACTCAGTGACCAATTTGCCCAGCTCACAGTGAACAATAGTTTGCATGCGAATGCCACAATTAAAGTGATTCAAATATACATCGGTATCAAGGTGCATACGGCTGTACAATATATTCTTAGACTACACTGAACACACTGTACTAAAGACTTGACATTTAACAGGAATATTGTTTTCCAGATCATTATTCATCAGTTTCTTTAAGGATTAAAATCGTGTTTTGGGATCTTTTAATAATATGTGATGTCATAATAACATTAGGTCATTCAATTAAATCGCGAGTGAAGCAATACATTGTAATACGACAACCATCAAAGGGATATTTTGGATCTCCATATTTTCCAAATAATTATCTGTAAGAGAGTTGCACGCCCTACAAAGGACCCTCATGTCAGTTTCGAGTTAAAGAAACGGTTGCTGTAACGCCTGACCTTATGTGGTTGATGCCAGGACTCTCAAGCGGCAAGGCATTCCTTCGGATAAGGTTTTAGAGTTTAAACTAAGTAACATTCCAGGTATAAGTTGCCCAATGTGGTTCTGTTTTGTTGTAGGACGTGTAAGCCGTTGACTCGGCGAGTAATGACCTACCCACGTATTTTCTGTGTGATTCAAATACGACCAAAGGAACTGCTCATTCCCTTGGTTCTGTAAGTTATCTGCTATTAAATGTGCTCTGTGTGAACTGCCAATCGCATCGTGCAACATAATTGTTCCTAAGGTGTCCCCTATCTACCCTAGGTTCTAGATTTCAGAATTGCAAGTTCTATCTTGATTTCATATATAACCCATTTCAGCACTGTAAAGCTACCACATAAAAAGTTATAGTAAGCAAGCTAGCTTTATAATGCCCTGCCACTCAGGGCTCCCCTATCAAATGATAGTCAAGTGGTTTTCAGATTATTCCTTTATTTGATGTGGTTCAGGTTTTCATCGATGACTACCATCCACTCAAAATACTAAATGCTGTTAACAGTGGCTTCTTCAGAGGTATTCAAACCTGATATCAAAACCAGTTTGGTGTTGGTTAAGGGCCTTGAAAAATGTGTTCCGGTGGCAATTTGACCCTTATTCTGAATGGTCTGTGTGTTTTTGTTTAGTTGCAGCAGCATATCCGAAGGACAGTGTCCTGTACCCTGATGGTATGATTTCGATACATTGGGCGTGGCCTCTGTGCAGGTACATCAGTCTGGGCATAACATTATAAAACTCTGTGGATCGTTCCGTGTGATACATGTTATTTGTCAGGCAATGTCTGTCTTTTTCGCGCCATTCTGGTACAGATTAGGAATTTAGTAAAATACTGCGCAACTCATTTTACACAAAACCGACTGCTTGCATGCAGAATTTCAAATTCTTCTGTGCAGTAGTTGCCGACATATGGATACTTTTTCTTTCCTTTTTTTTTTTTTTTTTTATTTTTGACAGAACCATGCTTCACCAAAGCCAAGCTCTTACAAGCCCAAAGGAACACTACCCAATTAAATCACTGCATATTACACAATTCAGCGGTGCAACAGGCATGGTAGTCAGTTAATTGGTAGCGACACACCACTGACTACACATATCTTACTTGAGATCTGAGTTTTTGAAAAAGAACGCATTTTACTAAAACTGAGCTTTATTGAAACTGAAATATGCAATATTAAATATCAAGTCTGTATATCAGTGAAACAAGTTTTAAAAATACAACTTTGCTACGCAATGGATATAACCATTTTGTGATCTGTTTCTGGTAATTTAGTTTTAAATGTATAAAAGGGTTATATCACTTGCAAATTTAGGGAAGGACAAACAGGTAAATGTCACCATATGGTATTAGTTCTCCTCCTCCGGCTTCGTATTCATTTGTTTATTTATTTTATTATATGTTTGTTTATTTATTTATTTCATTTTTGAAAAAAAAAATGTAAAGTGTTGTTGGGGGTAGTCCAGTAAAATATGCCCCAAAGTCAAGATTTTAGTGCAATAAGTTCAAAGAACTTTTTCATAGGCCATCCTAGAATAAATACTGACTTAAAGAAATCACGTTGACTTTCTTGCCAGGGCTGTAACTACAGGATGCACATGTCAAAATAGAAAAAGAGACCTCCCTGACCCTGCTACCGGCTCTAATGCAAAAGATGATTTTAAAGAGATTGATTCAGAAGGGTGAGATATGTTTCTCATAATGTAGATTTTAGATCATTTTTCAAGATAAATATACACGTTCAATATTCTGGCATAATAAAGGAAATGCGTATGAAGTATGGAGATATGTAAAGGTTTTCAGTACATAAGGTTGTAAACGAAAATTCCTGGTGGTCATTAAATTTGTATAGCAATTGCCTATATAATTCTACCATTCATGGAAACTTGGATAATTTTTGAATTATTTCACTAAATGTTTTCAAAATATTATGTATAGACTTACATTTATTTTTTTTTCTATTAGCATTCGTATCTAAAATTGAGTTTACGGAACCCGTGGAGAGGAGAGGTGAAGATGGTGAAGTGCACTTTGAAGCTAAGGATGAAAACAAGGACGGCAAAATTGATGATGGTGAATTTGACCCTGATCTGAAATGGAATATATTTCGGATTTCAAAATTCTATTTATTTCATTTCATATTTTATTTCATTTTGCCTCCGGTGCCTCGTATCATCTTGGTATTATCCATTTTTTGGATTCAAATAATCAGATTATAGTATATTCGGACAATTGCCGGATTTTTTTCCTTTAATAAATTGAGGGTAATTGTACTGGACAAAGTACCTTTGACTTTGTTTGATTGTTCTCTCACCCTCAATATAAACGAAGCAACAAAATGTTCGGTGAATGGCTACCATCTCCCTCAATACTTACCCTCCATATATAAAAACGAATACTACAGAACATTATCCAGAAAAATTAAAGGAAAAATTACAAAATGTGGTTTAGAAGTAAGAATATATGAGCTTTAAATAAAAGATGCGCTGGATATGCCAAAACAAACAAAACTGCAGATCAGGAACTTGATCAGGTAACTATAGTTTTAAGTCTCAGCTCAAGGCAGGGTAAAGATGCAAGTTGTCAGGATAATGTAAATAATTTTCAAAAACTTCCATGTATATGCCTAAACAGATACGCAGGACATCAAGAACAGCTGACTGGTGTTGAAAACTAATTAAATAAAATTTTGACAATTAGCAACAAAAAAAAAAAAAAAAAAAAGAAAAAAAAAAAAAAGAAAAGGGGAAAGAAAGAAAGAAAAGATAACACATTTGGAACCAACCTAAAACCTTCTTTTCCTATCCCAACCCTGAATTTGACATTTTATTTTCAATACTTTCCCCTGATATCCTTTGTGTTCAGGAAGGAAAGATCGCTGTTTACTGGGCACGGCGCCCGCACGTTAAACTTGTCTAGTGTAAATACAGGTATGTTCTGTTTCATCTATACATCAAAAGAATTATTTTTTATTCCACACACCATTATAATAGAACTGTAGTTAGATCCACATCCACTAGGAAAGCAGTTGACAGGTATGGTTGTCGAGTAGAGTGGATAATAAAATGCACGTCTTTAGCTAACACCATTTACTTATTGACAGTTTTACATAATCATTTTAAAGTATGATAGATGCAGAATTTTGTCGTCATTTCTGATACGGGGAGAAACAGAGATTTAGATTTAATAGTGCTGCACGAATTGGGATTCCTTATGAAAGGTGTTAAGCAATAATTCCGTGGGTAGACCAAATCAACTCAAATCACGCCATGCCACGCGTGCGGGATTGCGTTAGATGAGACTTGACGATGTCCACAACACCAACCAACTACAGGGACTTGGGACTGAAGTTGCTAAAGTTATAACCCAAATGTGTCAAGTTCAGTGTGACAGAGGTTTAATGTATAAACCACTGGGTATCTAATACAGAATGCTAAACAACTTGTCTTCACTGTATGTTTCAGTGTTAGTACAGGGTAGGTAGTAAACAAACACATTTCTATAAGTTTTACTAGTAGCTTTATATTTTCCAAATCGTCAGGCTGGCGCCCTTTATCAACCGGTAGGCGAGGGCATTGTCAATGCACATTTGAAATAAATAACAATGCTCGAAAAGTACGTATAAACGATTAGGAGACATATTCTATTCTAAATATTGATTTCGAATGAATATTAATCCACCACTCATCAATTCACTCAGTGGCTTACACACAGGGAGTTCAGAAAATGACAGACAACAACTTATCGTCGGGGAAAACATTACGTTGCCAGTTATTCCTTTCGACTTATCAGACGATCGTGGTCATAAGTTTTCCAATTCTTTTCTTTTCCAATTCTACACTATATTGAACCTACTGAAGAGACATCCCTTCAAGTGGCTGTCTTATCACAATGTCTTTTCTCTTATATCCCAATTATCCTTCGCAGACCAGAGGGCCGATGGTGTGGTAGCCCTCTTCAGATCCACCTGTGTCCCCAAACGTGACCCTGGTTATCGGTAAGTAACTGGACTCGGTGATAACGCCCTCGTCTGATCGCCACTCGTTGTCCTCTATGTCGCAGTTGCAGTCTGAAATACAATTATTTGACTCTACTTTAATTCTCGAGATGTCACACGTAGCACTTTTTTTTTTTTTTTGGGGGGGGGGGTTATTTCTAGGTAAGTGGCAATATCCAAGGCAGAGATTTCTTTCATGGGGTTTTATATAAACACCTCTGTTATAAACAGACCCATAATCACACATTTGACTACGGCAGAGGCGGTGACCCGCCACAATACTTTCAATCAAAATATGAAGGCAGGTCTTCTGATACGTGTATGCATTCCAAAAGTCTGCAGTAATTAAATGACCGCATGGTGATAAAAATAACAACGGCGTGTGTGTAACATTGAACCAGAACATAATATATCCATAAGTTATACAAAATAATCATAGATTTTGTTAAGCACTAACTTTACTTCAAGGTATCCATACACGTATAGTGGTGTTTTCTCAGAAACCGAAACGTGCAATTTTTCAATTAATGAAATGTACTTTATGAACTTCAACTCGGTTTTACTAAATTTATTTCTTACTGTAAAAAACCTTCTGACACGTACAGTCCCAATATTACAATTTAATAAATGAGCTCACTCATGTCTGCATCTTCACAAGTTGCATCTCGTGAGCACGCGCAGTTGCCCATGGCGCCGCTGGGATCTCCTCCAGCCCAAAATGGCGCCTGCTGTCCACGCCGGTCATACCATGCACTGTAGATAGTATCACTTTTCAAGATGACGGAGCCCTTGCATTCGTATTTCATGTACTGGGAACAATTGATTCCGTCCCTGTCCAGATACGCAGCTATTTGCTCCATGCTTTCTGAAAAAAGTTATGTTCAACGTATCCAATACCGATATACATATATGCATGTATATCCATTTGACCCTTGTCTCATTTACATTACTTGGTAATTTTCTCCCTACAGACTGTATATATATCAGATAAATATTTCAGATTTTCTAGAACAGAAAACTTCTCGTACACGTATTTCTCTGTATTAATTATACCCTACAAGTGCACTATACAACACTTGAAACAAAAACAAACAAAAGCAAAAGGAAAAAACTTGTTTGCATTTGAGCCAATTTTCGACTGCTGGCAAGGAAGCTACATCTCCGTTGCATCCTTGAAGTAAGCTGTGATCAGAGTAAAAAGGCACCAGGGTACACGTACAGATAATTTTCGAAAAAATTAACTTTCAACACACATTAAGTTGGTTTTGATGAATACGGTTTCCATCAAGCATTGTTTTATACAATCATGTAAATAGAAAAAATCTAAGAAACTGAAAATTAACTTCCAAATTCATTACTATGTAGAATATTTTAATATTACTGCAAAATCTAGATTCCAAAAAGTAAAATTAACATCCTTGACATACGACTACAGTACATGCGCGCCTCCTGCCTTCAATTCATATTTCAGTATAATATCCTTCCAATACGTGAGCATTAATGGAATAGCTGATTGAAAAGTTTGACTGTACGCAACTTGGCTATATAGCACCTATTTCACTGGGCTTGCGACAGCTTGGAGAAAAAAATGCCAACGCACGCTCATGCCCTTCAAAGCTGGGGGTTTGTCACCATTTGTCAGTAAAAATTTTTCATATATCAAATTTAATTAACTTCAGATATGGCAGCCTTTTCTATCGATGCTCATTTGTGAAGATGGACCAAAATTCGTTCTCCACACGGTCTCTACTATAGTCGACTACCATTCCTGTTACACCGTAGTCCGTTCCTCAGTACTTTGTACAGGGCCAGGTGACATTCGTCCCGTATGCTAACTTCAATAGTCCGACGCACTCTACAGGGGCTGATTTAGGCCGTCTTCTGGGTCTTCCGGAAGACGGTCAGATTTTCAAGTTTACATTGACGTGTATTTAATTTTTTTTGTCGGAAGACGGTCAAAAATGGAGGATGGATCAACAAAGATAATTTGGAAGACTATCTCTAGATCCGCCCCTGCTCTAGCCCGTACTAATCATATGGTACCCCGGATTTCCCTTCCCAGGACTACCATTCCTGTCACACCGATATAACACAGACTATACTCACGTCCATATGACAGTGAAATGGAGTAGGACTGAGGGTCTTTATAGCCGTCAACATGTGTCCTTGACTCCTGATCGTGGTGGAAAATCGCCGTGGCTGGAGACGAGGACATATTACAATGCACATTGAAGACGCTCACAGCCCCGGCGCCGTCTGGATCAACTGGATATATGCCGCTCGTGCTGCTAATCTGTTGCCATGCTGAACATGAAGCTAGTGGGGCTGCAAAAAGTATTGGTTTCTTTGAAACATTCCTTCCCAGCTCCAACCCTCTTCCCCAAAATTAAAAGTGATAAAATGGAAAATTATAATAATGTAATCACCTTACGGTTAATTTTAATCTCCTAATACACATTATTTTTTTCAAAAGAAGCAATAAAAATACTGTGAAGATATGAAGACCTCCAATTTTTGACGTTACCAAATTTCCATATCAACCAGAGAGAAAATTTCAAAAATGAAAAAAAATATATATATGGTATATATATGGTATATGGTATGGTATATATGGTATATGGTATGGTATATATATATATGGTATAGTACATACAAGTACAGTAAACCTCGCATAATGCGTCACCTTTTCAATGAACTTACGTTAATTACCTCTTCGCTGAAAAATAAAACTATGAGTATTACTCGACTCAAATGTACACCTTCCCCAAGCAGATCCAAGTGCCCGAATTATGTGGTGCCCACAGTAAATAAAACAACCACGTATATAAGCATTTAGACCTACCCAGTTCAGTATATAGATAGTCCCAGGCATCGTCCGCAACGAGACCTACACCATCAAAATCGCCGTCAGCCTTGTCGTTCACTTCACACGTCTTGCTCCCGCTGTGGTAGTTCACGGATCTACAGGAGGCAGGCGTGAGGCCAAGGCAGAGGAGAGTGCAACCCCCCACAGTGTGCACTTTGTGCTGTTTCCCGCCACCAGCGCCGTTCACCAGTCTAACGCCAGGTTTTCGCCAGTATGTTGCATCTGCAACCGCAACTCCGTGATCCGGATAAAATGCAAGGCAGAGTGAAATTAGTAAAACGTAATAGTTTATATGCAGTTGCATTTTCTGTTTGCGGATTATTTCACAAAACGTATTTCTCTAGTCTTTCTTTCTTATTTGCAACGTAGACATTTTAGTATCATTGGTGTAGTTGGTTGCAAAAAGCGAGAAGTAAGCCGCAGCGTCACACTACTTATGACGGCAACGCCACAAAACTGCTTTATCTTATACTCGAGTTTTCAGGCCAGTTGAGCTATTGATCTACTGTCAATTTTGTACTAAAAGGAAAGGAATATTTTTTTAATTAAAAAAGCGAAACGTCTATAGAATGAAATATTATCCACACAAGATCACAGAATAAACCGGGAAAAATGTGGAAGACAAGACATTAATAGAGTTGGAACGGTCTATTTATAGGTAACAATTTGAAAACAAATACATTTCACTTCCTGCTCTAGGAAAAAAATGGATTTTTCTGATCGAGCGCGGAGACACCAATTATCATCTTTAAAAGCAAACAAGGAAGTGCCTTTATTTATACAAGTTCATTTGTTTAATCCAAATATTAACATATCTTTGGTTTTCTTTTCTACCCTTAAGGTGTTTGCTGGAATTGAAAAAACAACCATTGTGGATGTCATGAAAAAAGGGACAACACTTGGAGGTCGATATGAAATCCAAACATGATGGGAAGACTATAGATTATGATCATCAATTGATGAAGAAGGCCAAACACCAAGACGCTGTGAAAATCACCGTTCGTTGCTCTCAGTAGAAATAACATTGCTGATGGTGGATAAAGGGAGAAGGGAAGTTGGCCGAGTGCGCCTTATGGGTTAACTCCTCCCTCCCTCCCACTCCCATTAAACTGTATGACTAAAAGAACGAGACAAAGGCGGTCAGTGTTACCCATATGCCTTAAGAATTATAGTAACCCCCCTTAGCATAATGGAAGATCCACCGTAATTGCTATGGATAAGCATATATAGCGCAATCCAATTCAGCTCGATACAACAGGCATAACCTGCACTTCGTATACATTACCCAAAGTTTATGTTTCTGTAAGCCCCTAGCTAAATAAATATGCTGTTCTGGGTGAAATTATATACTTGAACTGTACTAAATCGCATGAATATTTTGAAACTTAAGTGACGGTTTTATGTTGTTCACATCCCTCAATGTTAATTTCAAGTTTGTATTCGTACTTGTTGGTTTTTTTTAATGAAATATGTTCCTCTATTACAAGGCACTCTTTTAAATTTCTATCAAATTACTGTTCATATTTATGTAAAACTGTAGCGGTTGTCTGCATGTTCATTTCTGTCATCGTTCTTTTTTTTTTTTTTTTTTTGAATGCCTCAGTCCGAATACCAAGACAATAATAATGCGTTTGATTGTGTAGTATTTACTCAGGATTGATACTGTTCCTCATAACTTCTAAACTTCGCAAGTTCCTCCATTTGTTGATGAATATAATAGCACCCGATGCTAGGACGAACACACCGAAGCATGACGCAATAGCCAGAAACACTGCGAAGTAACTTCCTGTGACGTCACGAATATAACCTGAAGTATAATAGGGTGTTCAATAAAAACACACTTGCAAAAACAAACGATGTACATTGTCAGGGACCACAGTAAATAAAATATTAATTACACTTTTTTTTTCAATATTGACACACTCTTGTATCGTAAAACATCCTAATTCTAAACATTTGGAAATCAAATTGAATAGAATAGGAAAACTGGAAATTCGTTTGATTAAAAGTGAGACAGCTCTTATAAGGCAAAGTGACAACATGTAGCACATATGAAAATTTAATAATAATAATAATAATAATAATAATAATAATAATAATATTGCTGGAAATACCAGCCTGTATTATAAACATGTGTCTATATCTTATAATTACAACAGTCATCATGTGCAGCCGCAAGAAAACGCAGTAGATACTCCAGCGCAGTAGACTACTGCAATCATACTGCAAACCGCAGTAGACTACTGCAATCAAACTGCAAACATGCTTCAAATCTGCTTCAATTTGGGAGCTAATTAGCATATTTGAAACATGCTTCTATCATGCTGCTAATCTACTGCATTAATGCTCCTCTCTGTACAAACCTATGTACTTTTTGGAGTAGAATTGCAGTAGGCTATACTGCATTTCTACTGCAAATATGCTCCACACCACTACTGCGTTAATGCTTTTTTTGCTACTTCGATAATAATGCATTTTCGTGCGGGTGCAGCCTGCGTGAGTTCGGTATAAAAGGACCTTTTACCGTTAATTAGACTGTNCAATTCAACATTGATGGAAGGTGAAAAATAGTCAGTGATAGCATCAACACATTTCGTAAACTCGTCTTCTCCTTCTCCGGGGGTTAGTTGAAATGTGCTGAAAGATTCGACGATGTCATTTAACTCGTCGCCGGCGAAAGATAGCATGAGTGCCTTCTTCTTTTTCGGACTTGTTATACCATAACCAACAAATACATTGTTTTTCAATCTGTTTATCCATTTTCTCCATCTAATGGCAACGCCTTCTGACTTACAGTCAAATTCATGATAAGTAGGTATCTGTATAGATGGGCTCGCCATTGTGACTGTTCAACGAGTTACACTGCGCTCATTCAATTTCGCTATAGTCAATGTTTATATAGATTCTTACTTGTTACTTTCTTCCCTTGTGAGACTGTTCCATCCTTGTCGCCAGATATGGTATTGTAACAACAATTTATATAAAAGATTAAAATATTTATTACAGAATTAAAAGTCCATGTCTCACATGCCACGTCGCATCCCCACTTCCCGCTTCACACTCATGACCTCTGACCTACATCACGTGGCTTATTACATCATTACATCACAACAGTGAATTTTATAAACACGTGGCTTGGAATTTCTAAAAAAAATCTGTACAGAAGTCATGTTGAAGATGAGCAAAGTTTTACGACGAAGTTTCAAAATTATAAGTAGTAAAGGGCTTTACTATTTTTTCGTGCCGAAATCAACTTTACCAACTTCAACAATGATAAAGAAAATGACAAAGTTAAATTTTGTAAGATGTTAACTTCCACAAATGTTGCTGTGCCAGTTTGTATTAGGTTGAAAATACAAATGAAGCGAGTAGATATGTCGAATTATTGCAATCTAACCCGAACAGATGCCTGCATACAATTTCAAATAGTACAGGTATTTTCAAAAGAAATACCATAGGGTTTCGTTCTTTATTTCCATTCGTTTCTTTATTTCATTTCATTACAAAATATAGGGAGGTACAAATAGGTCAAGATTACGACAAGAAATTGGGAGAAAGTGCAGTTTTAAAACTTTTTTGGCTGATCGAGAGAATAATATTGGTTACTTTCTGGCATGTTGATTTTATTTCAGCTATGTAAGAAACTGATAGTGATATTATCTTTAGAAAAGCATACATCATATTTGAATATGTATGAAAGGCAGTCTTTAGGTACACGCAGAAGAAGATTCTTACCTAGCTCTGCAAGAGACGCCGCCGGGAAATCTTCATCCTGCTGAAAGCACAAGATCATTGTCCCCCAAGATGTTTCAATTCCTGCAGAGAGCACGAATAAAGGAATAGATATTCCAAGCACGACCCGACCCCTGTACAGACCAGAGAATACCATTGCTCTCCAATATGTCCAGGTCCCCAATGTTGGGTCCGAGGAGGTTCACACGGTCTCCAGAAATCGGTCAGAAATACTCAGAAAAATCTTGATATGCTTCCACTAAGTAAGGCTGAAAATTGTCATATAGTTCTTGGTTGGGCAGTATCCCTGTCCGGTTACCAAAATAAAGTTGAGAAAATCCAAAAGACAGTAAAAGTACCTATGTCATCCACCTGGATTCGCTCATATGCTCCGCCCATGGCACAGGTGAACTAGACAGGAAAATTTGCGCCTGTGGGCGACAGGGCTTTGGAATCACTGGAGTGTATATCTGTTATATAATAACAAGGTAGCAAAATCGCTTGCATTAAAAGAAGTGCTGCTGTTTGTAGACAAAAAACTAGGCCAAGTGTTCCCTTTTGTTATAAATGTTATTGTTGTCGCTTACGACAACAAGTTGCGATTACGGTCGTATTACTAGTCATCTTTGTTTTGTTATGCAAATGATTTGGTCAGTATATATACGGTCAGCAGTAGTTCTGGGCGCAGCCACGTTTGTATTTGACGAGCAGAAGGCTCAGGTCGCCAAGTATCAAGATTTTGTGTAGTTACTTCGGCAAAATCTGTGGATTACCATCGGACGGGAAAAGCCACATTTCTCTGTACGTATATTGTTAACTATTTGCACAATGTATGTGTAAAAGCATAGGTCGTTTTGTCTAGCCAAATTTATAATATGCACAACATTTCCCGTTTCTTATAATTAATTCATTATTTCTTTTTATATTTGTATTCAGTTTATATTATATTTGTGTATTTCTATATTATCAGTTTGGTGTTTATATTTCATTATTTTGTTATTTTAGTTTCACCATGTCCATGTCAGTGTGTGCGTGAATAAAGGTGTGAACATTTCCCCGTTGTTTGTGTTCGTTTGGCATGGGATCCGCAACAGTTATGTTTTATTCCAAAATAGTTTTTCTCTTTTATAATAGGCCTAAGGATATGTTACGTGTGTATCGATTTTTTAACTTTACCCACGGTTCTACCTCATGCTGGTTCTATCTAAAGCATTATTTTCTTCTTTTACAATACACTACTTTTCACCATGGTCAGAAATGCGCAGCCTTCACGCGATTCGCGAGGGCGCAACAGTAGGGCTACACGTGACTCAACTAGCCAATCACAGCACAACAATGGCATCGCACACAGACTCTGTGATAAGTGCTCAGCACATTGTTAAGTAGTGTTAGTTCATGGTAACAAGCGTCTGAAATGTGCAGAGAAGTTTATTATAATATATATTGTTCTTATCGTTACATTAATAAATCTAACTCTGTATCCAAGTAGTAACTATACTGTACCAAGTCAGGTACTGATGATGCGCAGAGGTCATATATTCCAGAATAAGCCATTACCACTGATTTATAACTTTTATTTTTGTTTAATATGTTATTCATGAAAGAGTTCATGAAAGATTATTTTAATTTGTTAAATCGTGATCTTATTCTTTTTATATTCAAATAATTGAATAATGTGGGTGAAATTGGTCTTCCACTTCTTATTTGCATTTTTCCTTTACTACAAGATTATTTTGGAACAGTTGCAGCATTAAAAATTAAAATAAATAGCATTCTGAAAGAAGAATTTTGCATAATTATTAAATGATGATAGGAATTTCGGATTAAGAGATTAGTTAAAAACTGAGTAGTGATGTTGTCAGTCAATTTATGTAGAATCTGATAATATGATTGAAAATACTGATTGAATTCTTGGCCTTGCACTGGGCAGTTTTACATTTGTGCCAAGTGCTTTTTTTGGACTCCATTGTACAGTGGTAAAAGTTCTTCAATTGCCATGAAAGTTTTTAATCAGACTCTATATGGTGCTGCTATCTGCTGGTGCGAATTAATTTGCCTTTGTTTCTGAGTGAATCTACCGTCTAAAATCACTATTACTGAAAATATTTGCGTTTTGCTGAGGGTAGGCTAGGCCATACACGGCAAACTTCTCAGTACGTGTGTACAACATAATTTTTTTTTAAACCCTAGCGATATTTGGTCAGGAGTTGCTTGAAGCATAGCACAGCGTTGCTGTCTATCGGCATCAGGCCGTTAGTTTGTCAATTATCACGAATTACCCACGAATCGCGAACCCATTCATTTTCCTATGGCAATCAAGCAACTCATTAAAAATGCACGCATGCGCAGTGGGCTAGGCGTGACGTCATGCAGTGCATTTCTGGGGACGCAATGTCAAATTGATGTTCATATTTATTTAACAGCTTCGTTTTGCGACCGCTTAGCTAATGGATTTTGCCCCTCCCCTCTCACAAATACATATGCATATATATAACAAAATGCATATGGAGGTGTGCGATTTCTAAAGTCCATTAACAATGATGCCCCCCTCTCACAAATACATATGCATATAACAAAATGGAGGTGTGCGATTTCTAAAGTCCATTAACAATGAACTACGAATGAGAAATATAAATAACTCTGCAGAGATACCGGAACTTACATTTAGCAAGCCGATATATCAGCACTTGACAACAATTGGTCGAAATTTAATTAGTATTAATTGCAAAGAGAAGATGCTTGGTGTGTCCTGCATATGCAATTCAGGGCACGTACATTTAATAACTAACAATGAAAGAACATCGTCCACTTTTATATACATGTGCGAGTGCAGACCCGAAGCCAGGGGGTTCAGGGGGTTCGAAAGAACCGCCCTTTTTACTGGGAAAAGGTCC
>NW_019775475.1:277027-336345 GCF_001039355.2 Lingula anatina | reverse complement strand
GAGGAGGTTCACACGGTCTCCAGAAATCGGTCAGAAATACTCAGAAAAATCTTGATATGCTTCCACTAAGTAAGGCTGAAAATTGTCATATAGTTCTTGGTTGGGCAGTATCCCTGTCCGGTTACCAAAATAAAGTTGAGAAAATCCAAAAGACAGTAAAAGTACCTATGTCATCCACCTAAATTCGCTCATATGCTCCGCCCATGGCACAGGTGAACTAGACAGGAAAATTTGCGCCTGTGGGCGACAGGGCTTTGGAATCACTGGAGTGTATGTCTCTTATATAATAACAAGGTAGCAAAATCGCTTGCATTAAAAGAAGTGCTGCTGTTTGTAGACAAAAAACTAGGCCAAGTGTTCCCTTTTATTATAAATGTTATTGTTGTCGCTTACGACAACAAGTTGCGATTACGGTCGTATTACTAGTCATCTTTTTGCCCCTCCCCTCTCACAAATACATATGCATATATATAACAAAATGCATATGGAGGTGTGCGATTTCTAAAGTCCATTAACAATGATGCCCCCCTCTCACAAATACATATGCATATAACAAAATGGAGGTGTGCGATTTCTAAAGTCCATTAACAATGAACTACGAATGAGAAATATAAATAACTCTGCAGAGATACCGGAACTTACATTTAGCAAGCCGATATATCAGCACTTGACAACAATTGGTCGAAATTTAATTAGTATTAATTGCAAAGAGAAGATGCTTGGTGTGTCCTGCATATGCAATTCAGGGCACGTACATTTAATAACTAACAATGAAAGAACATCGTCCACTTTTATATACATGTGCGAGTGCAGACCCGAAGCCAGGGGGTTCAGGGGGTTCGAAAGAACCGCCCTTTTTACTGGGAAAAGGTCCTGGATAAAATTTGATCAAGGTACAAGTTGATTTTATGGTAAAAGGTCCACTTTTTCAGAAAACGACCCCCCCCCCCCCCATTTGAAATTGCTGGCTAAGATCAACCAATCCACATTTAATTTTCTCGCTCAATCCTCATTAGTGTTCCTAATGGCCCGTCTCTTATCCACGGCAGATCACTGGACCAACTGTATGATAGCCTTCTTCAGTTCCCCCTGTGTCTCCGAACTTGACGACAGAGATGGGTAGGTAATTGGACTCAGTGATGACCCCCTCGTCCGATCGCCAGATGAGGTCGTTTTTGTTACAGTTGCAGCCTGATGGTAAAAGATATTTATTGTTAACAACATCAAATTAATACATCAGTGTTAAAGGAAATTAAATACCCTTGTATATTTGTGAGAAAGGACCAAAATTCCGTTCTTCAAGCTTCGGACCGCGTGAAGAATGTGGTACTTTCTCACAAATATCCATTTCTTTTACTATATATCTTAATCCGAGTGCCATGCTCGATCATTTTTCAATTAGCAGCGAAAGCCTATGATAATCCAGTTTAACTCAATGCAGTACAATGTACTTGACGTCATGATCAGTTAACACCACTACGACATATCATCTTACCTCTAAACATTTCATAAAATCATTGTATAATTCTCAAAATGTCTGAAAATATTGACTTGATAGTAAGTGACACATGCGTCTTGAAGAAGCACTCTACTTACCTACGCCTGCGCAAGAATCATTTCTTGAGCATGCGCAGTTCGCCATGGTGCCGTTGGGGTCACCACCAGCCCAAAATGGCGCCACTTGGCCGTGGCGGTCATACCATGCACCGTATAGAATACCCATACCAGAGTAGAGGACTGAGTTAAAGCATTCGTATTTCATGTACTGTGAGCAGCTGGTCTCGTCCCTGTCCACATATGCTGCTATTTGCTCCAAACTTACTGCAAAATAAATTGTTTACAATGTTTGTGTGTTTGTTTGGTCATTTTTCGGAATTTTCTTTTTGCGCGCAACTTGTCTCATGTCTAATAAGGAGAAGAAGAAGAATAGCAACATGCAGTAAACAACATAAAGTCTAACATCAATTAATATTGTTCATTACACTTTACATTAAAGCGACAATCACTTTTATTTAAAAAAAAAATACAGCTAGCAGAATATATAAAATCTAAAATATTTTTAAAATATGTAACTCTTGATATTATGCTGTTTTTTTTTCACGTACAGGCACAACGAATTATAGGTAATATTTCCAATTGCAGAATTTTCTAAATACTAGGTATATTAACCTTTAACTTCTTCTTTCAAAATATAGGTGGTCATATTTGTTGCACGCTCACTAAACGATAATGTTCTTTGCAATATAAGTTTTTGAGATTCTGCAATCATTACACGTTCAAATAGCACCATGGAAATGCAAGAGTTGGGGATTTTCACTGTCCAGAAAATGAGTTCTGACCTTACACGTGCACAAAAGAGAATATTAAAGGGACAAAAGCTCTTCGTTTTGGCTTTGGCTGTTTTAGTGGAAAATGGAATATATTGTATTTAAATAGGTTGTTTGCAATGTTTTATCGTGAAATATGAATCTCATACGTTATCCCTTTCATGTAATGCGTGAAAAAAACGTAGGGCAACAAAAGGGTTGCCTCTACAACGTGCTATGCCCAATAGTAGCAATTACCCCCATATGACAGCGTGACTGAATAAGACAGTGGTGGGTCGTAGTCCTTCACCCGGGTCCTCTCTTCATGATCATGATGGAAGGACACAGTGGGGGGAGTGGTTGACATGTCACAGTACACCTCAAAAGCGCTCACGCCACCGGCGCCATCCTGGTCAACCCAATAGAGGCCGCTAGTGTCAGTTAACTTCTTCCAATCCGAACATGATGCAGCTAAGAAGACAAATATAGAGTACCTTTTCTTATTATTTAAAGACCTCTCTTGTACGGACTGTTGAATAATTTATGAAAACCATTGATTGGCCAAATAAAAAGAATAAAACACGGATCGTGACTGAGATACCAAAGCTCTTGTTATATTCGATCGCTTGATAAACGAAATTCTGGTCCTTTCTCACAGATGTTACAAAAGAAAAAACTGAATATATTTTTTTATTTTTAATTTTTTTGTTTTTAATATTTAAAATTAAAGTTATTTTAACACTGATGTATTGATTTGATGTTGAATCTATCAAATATTGCCAACTTTAAATAGATGAACTTCAACAAGAATCCGTTCTTCAAGTGATGTCACAGGGACAGTTCTGATTTAAAAAAATAAAAATAAATAGAAAATAATTTTTAAAGTTGAAAAAACTACCTAGAAACGTTATGTGCTTATCTAGACGCACCTATTTTATCAAACAGATAATCCCAATTTTCATCTGCAACGACTTCCACACCAACTGAGTCGCCGGCTACCCTGTTATTTACGTGACACATCCTATTGTCCCTGCGGTAGCTGACCGATCTACAAGTGGCAGGAGTTAGACGAAGGCAGAGAAGAGCGCAATCTGCCACAGAAAGCACCTGATACGCCGTAGGTATCTCCCCGTTCGACACGCCATCTGCCAATCTGAAGCTACGCTGTATCTTAAAGGATCTTGCTTGAAACGCAGTTTCGGCCTGTGGATAAAGCATGCAGCAGATGGAAAGCAAGTAAAATTGTACATGAAATTCCATCTTCCAGGTTATAATATATCTGTGACGTTAGCTCTCTTGTGTTGAGAATGTAGAAAAGTGCCTCATGTGTTCCGATGTTTTAATTTAGTTGTTGAAAAACTGAGATAACACCGGGTGATAGCACGATATTTAGCATATAATGTCCAGTTGCCCATGGCAAGGATGCAACAGACAAGACAAGGCTTTTATTTTGTGGAATCGATGTTCATTGTTTTGTGTTTGAAATAGGCCAAGTACTCTCTGTTGAGTCAACAAATCTTGAAGCCCATTATTAATCTAAATCTCGAAAATAGGAATAAATATTTGCTTTGAAATGATAGAATTATACTTTGATGAGCCAAAACGTATTAAGCACAAAATTACATGCCACGCTACCCATCCATATATAGGTACATATTTACTACTCGCGGACTTCATGAACCGAATTTACTGAAATTCTTGCATAAAAGCTTTAATGAGGTGTACATCACATTCCTAACTTTTTCCAAAATGCTGAACGAGAAGAAAAGTCAGACTTGATTTTCACAGCTGTGTGTGCTAATGTTAAATCACTCGCGAAAGGACAAGTCGCTGCGCGAGCCTCCCTCGCGACCTTTGCTGACCCTTACGATTGTCCCCCTGACTTCACATTTGTCTCCTTGTTGACAAACACTGACAGATCAGTGACACCGGTCAACTTCACTGTAATACGACAACACAGCTGTGTTTACTACACAACAGTGGCTCTTGTCGCCCGAACTAATCACGGGAAGGGAACAAAAACGACTTAACCCAGCCCCAGAGACTCGGAACAAAACGTGAAATAGTTACCCCATTTGAAACCGCGAAACCCTGGACTCAGCGACAAATGATTTATAGCTTCTCATTATGTCCCGCGTTTGTTAACGCCCTTTAAATCTCCGAGGTAAAAAGATGCCATAGCAAAAATCACAACAGTCCGCTATTATGCGCATTATTTGACTGAATAACAAGCAGCTATCGCTAACGGCACAATAGCGGCACTTCTTTCACGTTATGCCTTGAATAGGACGACCCCGCCCGTGACCCTAATCGTCCAAGGTATTGGTGACGAATGAAGCGTGGATAGTCCCGGGGCATCTGACGATGACTTTGCCGAGACCTGGGGCCTTTTCAAAGAAGAACATTAGACTGAAATCAGTCAAAAATTTAAGACCACAATTTTAGTCTATTTCGACGAAGAATAAATCAGCAGCAGTCGACTGAGATGAAGACACCATTGGGATCAAATATGAACAATGCCTATGTCGTTATAAAATAGGTGAAATAATTCATTTAATTCTAACATCCACAAATTTGGCTTATTCTAACAAAAATATGGCCCTTTAATTCTTGTGCTACCGATATTTCTTATAAATGGAGGCGTCCTAGAAAAGATATTGGGGAGGAGGCGCTTCATAATTACTGACAAGATTCGGTTACCATGTTGTTTACCATTTAACATAAATAAAATGCGAGAAGGTCAGAAGTCGTTCGTTGACGCCGGATACCGTACCGTGCTTATACGTGCATGATTATTGTAACTTTAAAGGAAAAAACGTATCTTTCAACTGATCTTTTGACAATTTCCAGTCTTAAATGTTCACCAATGTAGAATTCGAATAAGCCGACAGGAACCAAATGAGGAAAAACTGTAGTGATAAACAATCGCTAGTCATTTACCCTTGGATTGACGAAATAATCGCATAAATAAACACGGATAACCTTCAGGCTTACTAAGTAAGAGGCACAAACAAATATTGGGCTCTCACGACGTAATCACGATATGTACATAATGACGTCACGACTGTCCGTAAAAACAAAGAGCGGTTTTTGAAATGAACATGACGGATAAGTTGGCATTTCTTTCAAAGTTACACGTACTTGTTTTACACAGTATAGGTATTCATTTCTCGGGACAAAGTTGCAATTGAAGATAAATCTTATTTTTTTCATTAAAAGTTTTGACTTTAAACTATAAACTATTGTCTATGTAACGTCGTGCGCTCTTACTCAACCTGGGGCCCGCGTTCACGGGGTCACGGCAGTGCTTTGGCCACTTTCATAAACCCACGTACATAAACATTCGATTCTGAATAAACAACCGCAGTAGCATTATACCCGTTGTAAATATTCATTGTCGTATTGCAAAAAGTCGAGAATCATTTTTTAGTAAACACGACAAACATTAAGCGGCTTTGTAGTAGAACACTGAACAGTTTTAGTTAAGGGCCCGTGCGTTTACTCGGGGTTAACTCTTTGTTTCGAAGTTTATCGCAAATAAAAAGAAATTTCTGAAAGGATTTGAGGGCAATTGTTGTTGTTATTCAAGACTGAAAAATAGTTTCAACAATGACGCAGATTGCCTGTAACGCTGTGTCACCCAGATGCGCTGAAAAAGTTTTAAAAATAAGCACTACTCGTTGAAGCTATGCGAGGACCTCTCCTGTGTTACTAGGGGGAGACAGCGGAATGTGATTAAAACCAACTCCTGATAGCGTTATTTATTCGTGCTCCCGCGTCACAGATGAATCGACTTTCTCCTCATTTGAACAAGCGATAAGCTAAGCAACAGAAATATAAGTCAATATGTTTAATCATTTGGTGAATAATTGCACTTTTTTCATATCCCTGTCCCTAAAAATTCGGAACCATTAAGCGACACTGCATCAGTTAGCACATGACAACACGGGTTCACGTGAAGAAAGCTCCACCCTCTGAGCCTCGTTTTCGCTTCAACTCACAAGACTGTTGACATCAATACCATGGGAGTTTTTGTCACTACGAGGCTCGTCGCGATCACAAACTCCTCCCCGGTCTAAATCTGAGCAACGGCAATGACGTCTGGGCTTGACCTATCACAAAGGGTGCCACGAAATCTCCTGAATCACCCAATCCTCTTATGCCAGTGTCGACTTCAGTTAATAATCCAGCTTGCGTCTGTGTCGTCTTAATGTTCATGTAGCAACTATCAGAGGACCCGGTATCTCAGTAGACAGTGTTTGCGCTGCCGATACCGCTTCATATCGCTGATAGCCTCATTTCAGGGATTCACCCGGCCGAACTCCCTGCTCGGAGAAACATCGATTCTGTGTTGTTCTTCTCAAGAAAAGAAATACGCAAGAAAAAGAAAGAGAGGTAAGCGTGAAATTCGTAGTCAATTGTGTCATTGATCGTAGAGTTTGTGGCATATTAATGTTCTTTTGGAAAACGGACGTAACCTTTGTTATCAAATACTGACAGTGTTAACTTTTTGTTTATGGAAGGGGTCGATACATGTAGCATTTTCACGTCGTTGTAATCGGTAGTTCAAAAGTGTGAGGCGAGGGAATAGGCCCTGACCTTGTACATGTAACCCTGGACTTTCCTATGTTTTGGCCTCTGAACTAAAACAGTATCAGACCTAGTCAATTCCCTAGTTTCAAGGGTAGGGCCTATATATATGTATATGGCCATGTTAAAAGATTAGACACAGGATATCAGATGTCGTTCAGCAGAGCGTACCAGGTTCGATCCTAGCAGGAGAGTTCAAAAGGAGGTTATTTTTCTGAAAAAGTGACCCTTTCTACCCCACCCACCCACCCACCCACCCCAGTTGACCCAACCTGGCATAAAACCAAGATCATAATTTCATTGTGTCATAGCGGAACTTTTCCAGCCCAAAAACGCATTTCTTTTTTAAACTCCCCCAGCCCGCCCCCCCCCCCCGCCCCCTTTTGCATACAACCCTGCCATAGTTTGAAAGTATAAATCGGGTCATCACTTATTCCTGTGCTCTGCTGATGATTAACGTCATATTAATGTCTGAGATCCCCAAAATAGTGGGTCCAAGGATCGTAAAATGACATAATAAAAAAACAAACATTATGTGATAAAATGTGCGCCGCTTATTATACACGGTTCATTGACAGCTGTCACAGTTTGGATTTAAGTTACCCAAAAAATTAACCGCAATTTAAATGTCAACAATGAGTGTAAAAAACGTATCCTTAAAAAGCGAACACCAGCCGCAGTTTAATAGTTATGGCAGTCTAGACGACGTGTCTTCTCAAGCCTTTTTTATCTGAGAACCTGCAGAAAACGGCACGTTTAAAGAGGGAACTCATTTTCATTGGAAAACTGCCCGAAAATATTATCCTGGTCACATTTTCGCACCACGACTTAATTTAATTTCATAAATTATAATAATATAAACCGTTGAGTTTATAAACGGTGCAGTCGCACTGAGGAAATAAAATATCAAAATGCCACCCAAATGTTCCGTCTTTTTTTTTTTTTTTTTTTTTACGAGAAACTGTTTAGTTTTTAATGTCGTAAATCAGCAGCGAGATCACGCAGTCTAGGCGACCCAAGAACCACGTGGCGTAATAACAAAAACAAACGCTTGTTTAAAGAATTATGTGTATTCCTTAAGGATGTCACTGCAGTACGTGTTTGCGTAAAGTCCTGATAACGTACGAATTCGCTATGCTCCACCAGAGGCCTTTTTACATGTAGCTGCTACAAAATTGGTTTAAGCACCTATAAGGCTGACTTTGTAACTAGAAGACGACGGGAAAAGAATCAGACTGAGAATCAAACACGACGCTAAGTTCCATAACAACGGGAACCGGGTTGGGGAGTTAATAGAAACTGGCAAAGTGTATTAATCATATAAGTAGATGATGTCTAATGTTACCGTACTGACTGAGGCAACTGATAAAGAGCGTTGCTGGGGATTTTTGTTGAGTAGAAAGTTACGTTACTTAACCGCAGTGTCACATAGTGCGAGCAGAGAGAGAGAGGAGGGAGAAACAGAAAGAGATAAAAATGAAATAAATTAATAAATTGCAGTGGCTTTATTCTTTAGTTCAACCGAATCTATGCGACTGCCAAAACGTGCCATAACTCTGCATGATTTTGTGGCGTAAGTAATCTCAACACGTGTATCATATCTATTAAAAAAGGAAGTTCAGGATGTTTTTAAATGGTGCACTTAATTTGACAATTTAAAGTAGCAGAGTAGTGCCCCGCGCAATTCCGTAGCAGGAATTTTCTGATAAACTAATTTCAAAGTTTTAACTGACGGGTGATAGCAACGGAAAATGAAAATAATGTTTTAGTTTGAATCTCACTTTTTTCTTGCTCGCTTTTCCATTTTGGTAAAGAAAACCTCGCAAAGAAATGCTTCTTATATTTGTAAAGAGATAAATGACTTAAAGAGTAATATTTATACTAGTGTGAAAAGAAACACATGACAGAATTTAAAATCAAACAAGAGTTAATAGAAAGCAGGAAACTCTTAATAAATGAAGTACAAAATGAAACTGTCTTTACAGCTATAAACCAAGGTCCTTAAAACCCAATTATACGCCTATTGAATGTATTAAGATCTATGCACTATTAGTTATAGAGACACAAGTGTCATGATATTGTGTTGCGTTATCGCTATGCACTCATCGATTTTTCGCATTTTTTCTCCTTTCTCAATGAGAACTCACTCCATTGGAATGAGTCTTATATCAACAGCCATTGTCAATAGGCACATTAAATGGTGATATACGTAATTAATTATTACAGATCTCACTGTGACTGACACTTTAGACGACTTAATTGGGAAGAATGCGCTTTCCTCGAGAAGATATTAGCGTAATAATGTTTTATTTTTTGTCAAACTTTAAAAACATATTGAATTTAGGGTAGTTACATAAATTTTGAAATAAGTGAATCCAGCATTTTTTTTTTCTTTTTTTTTCGGGGGGGGGGGGGAGGTTCAGACATTCTTTTAAAGTTGGGACCTTTCCAGTAACTTAATCCTTAAAGCGGATAGAAGTTGCATTGTTTGACATGCCATCGAAGAATTCAATATATATATATGAAATAAAAGGAATTCCCAGTCAAAAGTTCGCAAAACTTAAGCCCCATGAAACCGTTCGATGGGTAAAATCAAACAGATACTATGAATTAGCACCACTGTGGAGGGTAAATGAGGGGAGGGGGCATATAGGGAAGACCGGGCTAGTTGGACCCCGGGCAAAGTTGGCCCCCTATCAAGTCTCTTTAATAAAATTACTTTAAGATGATAAATCATTTCATTTGGACTCAATGCCGACGCTTTCTAAGCACTATTGGATACGGTCACTTTACAAAATGATGTGATCAATTCTTTTACCCCATAGTTACCTTGTCATAAATTGAACCCCGGTATCCCCTATCCGAACTTTATCCAATCTCTTTATAGTCTATATCCTATCCCCGACTGTAACCCCTCCCTAGCTTCTTCTACCGGCCGCAGTGAGCGATGAAGAATGAAAAGTGCGTTATCATTAACGTTGTGATAACCAGGGTGAGCATGCATGACACATTTGTTCCTGAAAGCAAATCTATTAGCCGCGCTCCTTGACTAAAGACAACTTTATCGATTTACACGGAAGTCGGAAATGAAGAACCGAGCATGAAACCGGAGGCCCGTTTACACCCGGCGGACTTAGACCGCGCCAAGATCACATAGATCAAGACAAGACAATTAAGTAAATCAGTTATCTTCCACTTCAAATGCATAAACGTTTAATAATATACTGCGAGCATGTTAAGTCAAATTCAATGTGCTTTAACTGCCTGGATGACCTGAATTCGAACCATAGAAATAACTTGTGTAAACTTTGCTGAAGTAAGCTACCGGTGGACTTGACATAAATAATACTCTGTGAGGGGGTTGTCGCTTTTATATGGAGACGGATCAAATACTTTATAACGACAATTGTGAGTGTATATTGCTCGTCCTATGGGGTATATGTAACCATGGGTCTGGTTGTTTATTGAGATCTTCATGCAGTTGAAAAAAAGGAGTCTACTACTAGAACAGCGTCGGGTGAGTAGATTTGTCAACATTATTTGGTTTGATAAATTGCATCTTATAAAGGGTATCTAAATATTTCGTTAAGCACTTGTACGTGTACGAGTTTCGTAGGGATTACGGCGGAGAACTGTTGAATTGTTGCTGCTCTCTCTCTTTCTCTCAAAATTATATATAAGATACAAAAATTATTGAATTACCCAGTATTAATCAACTGATTCAATATTCATGGGCTTATTTAGAATAAGGTATACAATAATGAAGAAGTGTGAAGAGACTTCTATTAAATATTGATATTAGCTATTGAAAAGCTTCTTCATTTGTATATGTCCTCTTTGTGGTAGAAGCTTGTCTCAAATCATAACGCTAGGAACGCGCTTATATTGAGGACAAAACAACGATCGGAATGTATATTTACATATTACTTATTCTGCGTGTTTGAGTTAGCGGTGTGATTGTTGGATCTGCTCTCTATCATGTTGAGCTACTTTTCTTCCTTCTGCTGCCATCCTGAGGGGTTTATTTTGCATAAGGACTCTGGTTAAGATAGACAGCTAGACAGATTTTGTACATGTAGTCCTATCTTGGCTTGGCATAAGCATCTACCAGTGTTAAACTTGTGTTCTCCTCTACGAACTAAGACAAGTGGAAGACTCTTGTTATGATGTCTGTGATCCTCTCTACACAAGGGGTATGAGGTATAAAATAACATGTGATGCGTAACTACACAGGTGACGGGGAGGAATTGCGCTGAGAAATGTCCAACCGTGTTCACTTCCAACAATGACATTAGACAAGGTGGACTGCTACAATGATTCCTCAGTTCCAGCCCCCACATCCCTGACAGCCCCGCCCGCCCTCGCCCTCGCCCACTCTCCACTCCAAATCACTTGCTTTGTGGGGTGTTTTCCGTGTCATACTTTTATACCATGTCAATGTGACATGATTTAATTACTTCGACAGTTGGGACCCTGATGTAAATTTGACTTCTTTTTGAACTCATTTAACGCTCACTGGCGTTTACACAAAGCTCAAACCACAGAAGCGAGGCCTTTATGAATTTAAGTGTATGTAAACACAGAATAAAATACAAACTCTATTCGCTCGAACGCACGGTGTATTTCGGTTCAATTAAATAATTCAATCTCCGTGTCAAAATTTCTCAAATTCTCAAGGTGGTTCAGTGCGTCTGCTAATGGGCTCGCATTGCATTGCTGTTGTACGGGTACATGGTGATTGTTGAGCGATAAATGGGCAAAGGGTACCTGACATCCCCTTCCCCACCCCACAAATAAAATATAATAATAATAATAATAATAATAATAATAATAATAATAATAATATTCACGTGCAGGAAAAGTAGGAGTGTAACATATTTTGGCACAGTGTAAGATGCATTTCAGTTAAAATACTAGTAGGAAAATTACATAGCATGCACGATCTAAGGTGGGACTGAAGTTATTTTTATAAGGTGATCCCCATTATGAATTTAAAAAAGATTAAAAATATTAAAAAAGACATAAAGATGTAATTGCACAAACTTTGATGATAGTACCCCTCTTCTCTTCAGAGCCTTCCTAGTTATACACTGTCTATGGGCGCATTCCCATAGATTTTAGATCGATCATCCCCGTGGGGAGTCTCACTAGATTACTGTCAGTTTATCCGGCTTAAATGACCGTCCCGCCTACTACAAGCTGGAAGGGGGTAATTAACTTTTCTGACAGCTATTTAGCGTTAACCCCCAGGGAGTTAGGTCGATCTAGTTGACTCGATCTAAATCTCTGGGAATGGGGTCTATAAGTCAAGGCAATTTCTGCTTTATCTTTCTATTACCACAGTCCAACAGCTTAATCAAGCTAAATGAATTACTTCTTATATATACTAATGTCTTATAGGTATTACATGCTTCATGTTTAGAATAAACGAAATTTCCTTTCGTTTTATTTTGAGCGTTATTCGTGGCGTGATTAATTAAATGAAATGCATTTACTGAGTGTAAATGCAGTAAGTATAGTTGATATGTAAACAGGGAGCTGTTTTTTTCCGGTCAGTGAGTTTCGCTCGGGGACGCGATGTTTTTAGTAGGTGACCGCTGACAATGCCCTCTCTCGAATTACAAATAAGGTCTTTATGGTACGTGTTACATTGCTTGTTTTCGTCAACACGATCTATAATGATAACCCCGAAGTTAAGTGTAAAACATGACTGTATGCATAACATAAGACAAAAGAAGAAGGACTTGGTTATCATACTACAGGATTTGTCACGTTTAGGAACCCTTTCCCCAGATTTTTGTTTGTTTGTTTGTTTGTTTGTTTGTGTGAGCTTATCTAAGTTTGCGCGTGCCCGTGTGTGATAATGCCTGTTTGAGCGATCGTGAAAAAATGTCGTTCGTGCGCGATGGGTGATGGACAGACTTTCCCCCCCCCCCCCCCCACCTAAAAAAAAACATTCTGTGTCCCCGGACCTATTAAACTTTCAAAATCATGGTCTCCTTCTGTCAACGCGGTTGAATTCACCTCTCCAGGTTAATCATTTGAAATGATTTATCCTCTTAATAAAGTGCCCGTTCCGTCAAATCCCGTTATGACGCATAGATTTCCCAAATTGTCTGAACAAATATTCCTTTTAAGTTTGCTCTTTAAGTATAACAACAGGCGGCCTAACTTCTTTGGCTGCCTCGTCACCTGTGAACAGAGAGCCTCTGAACTTAAAGAACGTGGCCCGTTATTGTTCTGTTGCTAGCAATTTCAATGATTTATGTTTACCCAATGTTTCAACATGTGAATTGTCGTATTATGCACATTTAACGCCGTACTTGTATGTTAAACAGGTGCCGCAGCGAAGGCGACCTCCAAGGCATAAACAAGTCGAACGCTGCCAAAACTGGACAAGGAGTTAGAAAAGTGGTCAAGGTTGGACGCTAGTGGACACTTTAAAGATCGCCTTCTTCTCTTGATAAAACGGAACGTTGAAGTACGAGAGGACGTCGAATTTACTGCGGGGCAGTTATCGTCAGGCTGAAAGAATTTGATTGGATTTTTGTAGTCATAGTGTAAGCATGTAAGAACATAATTAAAACAATAGTTTTCTGTGCTCAATTAGAAAAGAAGGACTACAGATAAGAAGATATCTTTGTGATCGGTTGACCACCAAACGATTTTCAAATGCTTCCGCACTGTCAACAAATCCAGTAAAACAGACGACAGACTTCAAATGCACTATGGATCCTAAATACAAAAAGATTCTGGACGAAAATCGAGTGTTGTTGGCCAGAAACATAATTCCGACAAAGGAGTTCTACGACAGACTGCAAAAACAGAATGTCCTCACTGAGTCCATGCTCTCCAATATAGCGGTAAGTTACCAGTGTTGAATAGGCCTACTCATCTCATAGATTCCATCATTTACCACTTAGAGGTTTCTGTTTATTTCGGTTTTGCTAACACGCGAATAAGAACGGTATTTCCCATTGACAAGCAGTACCAATATTCATAACCAGACGTCACAATTATTCGATTCTCGTACTGTAGTTGGTGATTTTAAAAACACATAGACACAACGTTCATGAATGTTGTACACACAGGACGCAACACAATTTATAAAAATGGAAAAAATATTATTGTTGTTCTGTGGACAAACAGACACTTATTTTTTGCCAAAAGAGAGACCTTATCCTCTACTGTAGCTTAATGTGCCCTGTGCAATCTGTTGACGTCTTAGTTACAAATACCTACATGTAAATACCTCTCTGAAGTCCTTATAGGAACGTTTAATGTTAGGATGTGGCATTTTGGACTTAAGTCGAACTTGATTACTCATGTAATGAGGTTAAACCAAGGTGGGCGTCTCAGTAATGCCGACATTTAAACTCTAAAAAATTTAATCACTAACATCTGTCAAAATTTTTTTTCCAACTAGTCGTACCAGATTTTGTTGTCAAATTGCCGGGAAACACCCACGATCTTTGGTTTTTTTACTAACTTTTAACTAAATATACCAAATTCGAGTACAGTGAACGCTTTCTTATTAACAAATGAAGGGCATTTATCCATCCTATTAAACTGTCCAACAACATGGCCATACTGATAGTATTTGAATAAGCGATACTATGGCACGTTATTTAACAAGTTGTGCCATTAAAAACATCCGTTTCTCCTTGTGTGTAATTGAAAGTTTCTTAAAATGGTTTATACTTAATAAGTACGCTACACTTGAACACCTCTTTACAAGTAGCAATAAGATTAACGAAATGTTTCATTTGACGTACTTCATATTGCATGCACTACTATTGGCTTCCTTCAAATTGGCTTCCACCAAAGCATTGAAGTAGAAGTAAGAGGTAATGGCAATTCATGCACTTCCATAATTTATTATTGAAATTAAGCCCCTTTAAAATGTGTTATTTCTATTACAATCTTATAAAAGCCTTCATTTACGTGTAATGTTTGTATATATTATGAAATCCCACCTTCTCCAGACATAGTATTATGTAATACAGATTAGTTTACCTTGGCATTTTATTACATCTCTAAACAATGGAACCAATGTTGCGTGTGATCACACGATTGTACTGACTAAATCAACCTTGGCGACCCAGGGATCGGCCAGGGATCGGCTAGTTTGTGTTGGGGATCGGCCTGCATCGGTTTGGGATCGGAAGGCTTCGGCTTGGGATCGGCTGGGTTGAAAAGTGAGCCCCCCCCCCCCAGCTTTAATTTCACTTCCATGGCCCTACGTATGGCAATAAGATTGACCTTGTCTAATATGTGATATTTACTTCACTTTAAGCGGCATTTTTATACTCCCTCCCCCCCCCCCACCCCATCTTTGGCCTGCTAGTATTTATGGTTAAACAGAGGGCGGTGTTGCCTCCAGTCCTTTCTATCTTCCCCTATCCACAGTGTTGCCAACATGGTTTTCATAGACTTTTCGATTTGCTGCAATTCTCACACGCTAGTATATTCTGGACTCTACTTACAGCATCAGTGTATTGAATTGTGTACACATTTATTTCTAAGTGCAAACAATTCATTCAGTAACACGTACAAAGTTGTACATTAATATAGGAGGTATTTCAAAGGGGCATTAGTATTGAGGTGGTGAAGGTACACGTTTGACTTCTTAAGGGCTCCGTATCTCGAAAGGTTCGCTATGTTGCGCTCGTGCGTTAGTGTCTCGATTCCATAACCGATTCTATTTCGAGATACGGGGCCATGGAATCGAGACACTTGCTCACGTGCGCAACATGGCGAACCTTTCGAGATACGGAGCCCAGATTGACTGGAATGTACCAACATGCTACCCTCTACCAGGGCGACAGATATTCACAGATATGTCTCTAGATAAATATACATATCTGTGAATATCTGTGGAAAATCAATCTGTCGGTAGAGAATCTGTGGTAGAGGGTACCAACATGCTTGCTCTAACAGGGCCTTGAAGTATTTCGATATTCCGTTCCTTGTACAGTGAGAAAATACTAAAGCGCATAATGCATCACTATGAATCCCTTTTTTTCCCGATTGGATAGGTAATGGGATTCGTTCACATACAATGGCTCCGAAATACTTTTATGTGAAATGTACAAAAGGAAAGAAAAAAACGTTGTTACTGGAAGTTTTTCTAGCTAAAGATGCAACTCAATACCATGTGTAACAAACCAACATCAATTTATTATCAATGCGGGTGCCAATAAAGTTGATAGGCCTACTTCTTGAGACACGTGTAGTCAGAACCCATAAAACGATTTCGGTTCAACTCGAGTAATTTAAAATAACGTTTGTCCTCAATCAGGTTACTTTAGCTAACCGTGAATAAAAAATAAGTAAGTATATTGGAATAAAAGTCACTTTTGACAATATCATGCCTAAACAGGCACAGACATTGATATTATCCATTCCCGCAACAGTCCAAGCTTTTGTGCGTCCATGCTTGTAATAGACCCAACCTTTGGACTTTTTCTACAATGCAGAATCACACAGGACATAATGGAGTTCCTCAACTTTCTCGAATATCATCAATCTCCTATGTTTACTTCGTTTCATCGCACTGATTACTCTGTGCGTTGAATTATATTGCGTAAAAGGAACAATATTTACCTGTCAATAACGAGCTTTTAGGAAAAGTTTCCGGACGACAAAGGTTAATCCCACAGGATCGATTCCCGTGTAAAAAATCGTTACCATAGAATGCATTGTTTTATTCTTTCTGATTTGCAGAGTAAAACTGATAAAGACTCCAGTCCGTTAAGACGGGCGCATCTGCCAACGGTGAGCTTCCTATTCACGTTCTCCTACTCGATTCAACAAGTGTAAATACAATACATCGTGATTATAATATAACGTTAATCGAATGGGAGAACTGAAACATGGATAATTAGTACACTGTAGGCCCTGGCTTAATTGTCTTCTGTAATCATCAAAACGCTGATTAGATACGAAGCCTTTTCTTTTCCTTTCTGTTGTTTTTTCTACAACTGCCTTCACTGTATACCTACATGTCCTACTCGATCTCATGATAATCAATCAAGATCGATACAATCTACAAATGTTACAAATCGAGTAGAACAGCTAGGGCTAGAACAGTCCGAGTAAACCCTACACTTTCATCTCTAATGTTTTACAAACTGATTCAACTGTGCTTTTGGTTGAACATTTGATTCNGGCCTGCTAGTATTTATGGTTAAACAGAGGGCGGTGTTGCCTCCAGTCCTTTCTATCTTCCCCTATCCACAGTGTTGCCAACATGGTTTTCATAGACTTTTCGATTTGCTACAATTCTCACACGCTAGTATATTCTGGACTCTACTTACAGCATCAGTGTATTGAATTGTGTACACATTTATTTCTAAGTGCAAACAATTCATTCAGTAACACGTACAAAGTTGTACATTAATATAGGAGGTATTTCAAAGGGGCATTAGTATTGAGGTGGTGAAGGTACACGTTTGACTTCTTCAGACTGACTGGAATGTACCAACATGCTTGCTTTAAGACGGCCTTGAAGTATTTCGATATTCCGTTCCTTATACACTGTACAGTGAGAAAACTCCTTTGTACATCGCTATGAATCCTTTTTCTCCGATTGGATAGGTAATGGGATTCGTTCACATACAATGGCTCCGAAATACTTTTATGTGAATTGTACAAAAGGAAAGAAAAAAACGTTGTTACTGGAAGTTTTTCTAGCTAAAGATGCAACTGAATACCATGTGTAACAAACCAACATCAATTTATTATCAATGGCAATGCGGGTGCCAATAAAGTTGATAGGCCTACTTCTTAAGACACGTGTAGCCGGAACCCATAAACGATTTCGGTTCAACTCGAGTGATTTAAATTTTATTTTAGAAATAACGTTTGTCCTCAATCAGGTTACTTTAGTTAACCGTGCATAAAAGATAAGTAAGTGTTTGGTATAAAAGTCACTTTGGACAATATCATGCCTCAACAGACACAGACATTGATATTATCCATTCCCGCAACAGTCCAAGCTTTTGTCCTCCCATGTTTGCAATAGACCCAAACTTTGGACGTTTTCTACAATGCAGAATCACACAGGACATAATGGAGTTCCTCAACTTTCTCGAATATCATCAATCTCCAATGTTTACTCCGTTTCATCGCACTGATTACTCTGTGCGTTGAATTATATTGCGTAAAAGGAACAATATTTACCTGTCAATAACGAGCTTTTAGGAAAAGTTTCCGGACGACAAAGGTTAATCCCACAGGATCGATTCCCGTGTAAAAAATCGTTACCATAGAATGCATTGTTATATTCTTTTTGATTTGCAGAGTAAAACTGATAAAGAATCCAGTCCGTTAAGACGGGCGCATCTGCCAACGGTGAGCTTCCTATTCACGTTCTCCTACTCGATTCAACAAGTGTAAATACAATACACCGTGATTATAATATAACGTTAATCGAATGGGAGAACTGAAACATGGATAATTAGTACACTGTAGACCCTGGCTTAATTGTCTTCTGTAATCATCAAAACGCTGATTAGATACGAAGCCTTTTCTTTTCCTTTCTGTTGTTTTTTCTACAACTGCCTTCACTGTATACCTACATGTCCTACTCGATCTCATGATAATCAATCAAGATCGATACAATCTACAAATGTTACAAATCGAGTAGAACAGCTAGGGCTAGAACAGTCCGAGTAAACCCTACACTTTCATCTCTAATGTTTTACAAACTGATTCAACTGTGCTTTTGGTTGAACATTTGATTCAATACATAGCATAAGCAAATTGTCCACCAACCGTTAATAGTTGCTAATCGATCAAATTGTTCATAGATTAGACATTGTTTTAATTACAAATCTTCTTCTTGTCTTATTTTTGTTTAAGCTTGAACCCTAGTTTACTTCTATCCTATCAATCAGCCAGTTTCTACTTTAAAGCAGCTATCGATTTTAATCAAGTATTTGATTTTTCGATGTTGTTTCAACCTCATTCCCCTTTTTAATTTCCATTATTATAACTCATTATTATTCGTCTATCTATTCATTTTTTTTTTTTTTTTTGCTCAGTCATCCACAATCAACTGATTTTATTGATTACTACAGCAACTGTGTATACACGACGTTCTTGGCTTTCTGCTGATTACGTTTTTCCCTGCTATTTGATTTGTCGCTTTATTTGATCAAAGTCTAAATTTTATCATAATTGCAAGAATTCTACTTTATAACAAATCTGATCTCAAAATAATAATTAACTGATTTTTGCCACAAACAATGATCGATTCTGCCTCATATTTTCTTCTTTAGCCGCTTATTGTCTTCCATGTTTACAATTCTAGTGCTAAGATGGATTTTTTATGTGTGAAATTCATGTTGTTGTTACTGTTGTATGTTATTTTGTTGAAGCATTGTTGATACATGATATGCTATATGATGCCACATATGGTTTGCCGCGACATGGTGCGTCACGACCTGACATGACATTACAGAGTGATGTTATGTCAAATGAATACTGAAGCTTTGATGCTTTGACGTGAAGTGACATGACATGACAATGTCATATGTATTTTTTGTCTTAGTATTGTTATTTTAACGATTATAAAACTTTCATCAAATACCGCAAGCGATATGAAATTACACAACCAAAGTAAAGCTTATCTTTTTTAAATATACAGTATATTAAAATATACAGTGCATTTACAGAGAAATAGCAGTTTGACTTAACGTGAACTTTATAGATGCCCGGTGTTACTATTGTATTTTACCCCAAATCAGTAACAAGATCTCTTTAGTTACTTTCTTCCAGGTTCAGTCAAATGTCAAGTGCCTGAGATGAATGGGGTTTATACAGTGTCCAAGCATACCGAGTTTCAGTTCTTTTTGTTCTACTGTGTGGATGGAATTATTGTTTGCAGCTCGCGTAGTGTAACGCAATAGTTGTGTTGATATTCGGCTATATGCGGCCCCATGCTGAGTTCGGGCACTGGCCTATCGTGCTTTAATATTGAAAATAAATGTCTTATATTATGATAGAGCTTATGTATACTTAAATGCACCTGAGGGTGTCTTGTGAGTGAATGCAGCTCCTTACGCATTAAGTGTAGCGTGATGTCTGTGCGCTTGCAAGTTTGGTTTACGCGCACGCGCGCGTGTGATTCTTACGTGCTTTTGAAAGTATGCATTTATGTGTGGTGTTTTGTTCTATTTAGGATTCTCCTCAATCTTAAATTGTACGTTCACTTTTGTCTTATTGACAATATCAATTAATCTGCACCCCTGACACTATCTACGAGGTTGCATGTGTAGGGAGCATATCTGTTAGTAATAAGTAGTGAAACAAGTATTGATCTTACGAAATTCCGCGCAGAATTGTGGTTTTACAATATAAACGAACCAATTAATCTTGACGGACCACACATCATTGGAATGTTATATTATAGTGCAAAAAGCATTATGTTTACTTGCGTGTTTACAAACAAAAAACATTTCCTTATTTCGAGAAATTATTTAAACGGCCTGCGTGGACATTAAACAGAGAAATGCTACGCGTTTGAAATGCTACGCTACGTGAAGGTGCTGCGAGTGCATTTCCCCCGTTTTACTTTTTTTTTAACAATTAAAGCAAACTTAACTGTAAGATTGTCATGAAGGATAGCCAAAGTACTGGTACCTACTATAAAGCCCCCCCCCCAAAAAAAAAAAAAAATAATAATAATAATAATAAATAATAAATTAAAAAAAAACTCTTTGAAATATATAATATATACGGTATCCTGTATATAACGAACAATATTGATAAAAGCAATGTGCATCATAAATCACCCTTACAACTGGACGTGTGTTAACATTCCTTAGAATGGAAAAAACAAATCCGCGGTATCGTTTTTGTCCCCTGCGTGGCTCTATAATTGGTGACCGTCTGACCTCGTCCCTGGTGGACCGATTTGACACGTGATCCCCGTAAATTAACCGAATTTACATCGCCAGTGGTCACAGTGTGTGTGAGTATACGGTGACCGATTTTCAAAAGTTGTGGAAGTAGCTAGCGCGCGGTTTAATAGTTTAGGTTAACTTGTTGGCAGCGTTATTATTAGGCGTGTCTTAATTGAAGAGGAAAATCCACTTTTACGGCTTGTTTCCGCTTGTAATTGACGCTAATGCTTCGCACTGTTTGAGAGACTAAAAGCCATTTTTGGAGTTTAGTTCTGTTGCCGACAAGGTCACTTTCAGTGAAGCAAATGTTGTCTTATGCAATGCTATCAGAATGAAGAGTTTGTAAGAATCTGATAGGGAAAGCTATTTTAAAAATTCCTCCTTTCGTCCATGCTTTAAAAAATTGCAACGGCTTTCCTCTATGAGTCACTGAAAAGTATTCAAATACTGTCATGACTTCGAAATGGAATTTAACAGACCTAAAAAACATAGTCGAACCACTAACAATTGGAAATTAACTTTAAACAAATAATAAGGAAATGCTGAAGAGGGAACAATTCGAAAAAACACGTGGACAATGTTTGATGTCATCAGGCGATGCAGTGACGCAAATGAGGACCTTGATGCTTGGAAGAAAAAAATTGAAAGAATAACCTTGTGCTTTTTATGTGTAAAACGCATACCATTTAGGTCGTTAGCGGGTAACTTTTCGGATTCAATTTCATCAGTGCATTTGACCCACTAAATCTGACATGACTGGTTAACATTCTGAAGGTTCGCTAATACATTTAACAACCTTTTGGGGCACGTGTGAATAGTGTTTGGGCTTTGTGTTAGGACATATATACACCGATCACATCAGTGAAACCGTTTAAGATATTTTGTTAGTGTACATTATTTAGGTTCAAGATTCTGGGAAAGTCATTTGAGCATTTGGTGGCCGCAGAATTGTTTATAATACATGTGCTTTATTTCTTTTGAGAGAGAGAGAGAGGGTGAGAGAGAGATTGTGTGTGTGTGTGTGTGTGTGTGAGAGAGAGAGAGAGAGAGAGAGAGAGAGAGAGAGAGAGAGAGAGACTGGGTTGTGGGTGTACATATTTTGCATAAATTGCTCGGGCTGTATTAATTTTCATTAAATTAGTTCTAGTGATTGTGCAATTTCAAGAGGCCCGTAAGCAGATGAAAGTAACGGCATTTATCATTCTAAAATAAGTGATTTTCTGTCAGGCTGCAAAGCAGTAATTTTTCACGACCACATTTGTTCAAAGTTTTTCCAGAAATACAAAAATACATACAGAACGTCTTCCAAGAACTGCGACAAGATTTATGTTTATTCCCCAGCTGTTTTCTCTCCTGAAAAAGTATACATTTTCTTATTATAGGCCTGCGCTTAAAGAAAGCAACAATACATAACCTAGAATGATTAACTTGAAACTGGTGGCTTTATAACCCAAATGTCAATCTTCGTAACCTTTTTTATCTTTCAGGGCAAAGTCCAACAATAAACTACGAGCTTGATACAAACGTTGAAATGTGCAGCTAAAAAAAACGTCGATTTCTTTACCATGGCGTCACGGTTGCTAGGGTGTCGATTTCGGTCTCACAACAAGCCGGTTCAGCTCGATGTAGTGTGTTATCACGTCGATTCTCATAAATCAGGATCGTCCATTAACGAGTCTATTGATATGTTTGCCGACCGATTAGTTACCGTTTTCTTCAGCGTATAGCCTCTTCAGAGTGTCAACGGTCTTTGATAGTTCATTAGCGATACGAGTGAATGTTGCTTTTCTTGCATTGGCCTTAAGGTTTCATTACTACCTCCCGTCTGCTTGCATAATCGATACTACGGTAGAAAAAATACCTCATAATTTCCAAGATGCATTCTTTGCTTACACAGAATGACGTAAACTTTTCTATGAAGTATTAATTGCTAAAGATGGATGAAAGAAATTAATTACACTTTTCCTCTTAGATTCCGCCTGCGGTACCGGGTATTTGAAAATACGACGTGCCTTTTGTTTTCAGAACCATGTCATTCCTTGGATGATCGTGGCTGAGTAACAAGCTGTGAAGTATTCAAATGTACAGACAAAAATTAATTCATATACACACCAACGCAAATATATATGTGTGTGTTAGTTAATCGATGTATACATAATGTCATGTTTATTATATTCAATGATATTTCAGAATGTGGTCAACAGGGATGCACAGATTAACTCCATGATTGATATGTTGTTGGTCAGAGTGACCGCCGCCTTCCATAAATTCTGTGATGTCCTCCAAGTGACCGGTCACCACCTGTTGGCTGACCACCTGCGAAATGGTGAGTTTGTGGAGAGAGAGAGAGAGAGAGAGAGAGAGAGAGAGAGAGAGAGAGAGAGAGAGAGAGATTAGTACCTTCTCATTTATAATTTTTTAATAATTATCATATTATTCATAATATTTCATATTGTTGGGCGTAAAATAATATGATATTTTGGTTGAAGTTTATAGTAGATTATTTCATTATTCAAAATATTTTATATGCTTGAGAGAGAGGGAGAGAGAGAGAGAGAGAGAGAGAGAGAGAGAGAGAGCCTAGATACACCAGCTTTACTATCGACTCGAGAGAGATCAATTTTAAAGCTGTCGTGATTTTCCAGAGGCTTTAAGTGCCAGTGAAAGCAAGGACTTCCCGGGAGGTGAGACACCTGAACCCGACGTCTTCCGCAGATTTCCTTCCTTGAATAAGGCGCTATCAGATGTAGAGAAGCAGGTGCTTGACGGCTATATCAAAGAGAGGGTAAGATTCACACACAATATCAATTCAGTATTTTAACTTGCGGCATACTTGTAGCCAAGCAGGTCTACAAATTGTACATGTACAGGTACATTTAATCTTCTTTTTTTCCTTCTACTTCTTCTAGATAGAAATATCCACCGCAGGCTTTATAAGTTCTGTGCATTATTCTGCTTGAACACTAGTATCAGCAAATTACATTTTATGTATTGAATGTGTATAAAGGGCCGGGGAGGGGGGGGGAGGTAGAGGATACACAGTTGAACTAGCTTAAAACGTTCGCTAGACAGGGTCGGTTTAACGTGACAGCACCCCCTCCCCCATGATAGAGGGTCCGCTTCCCATTCATTTGTACAGGCAAGCATGGTCCTAGATATTGACCCACTTACCGTAGGTCAGGCTAACCCTATCCATTATAACTATATGGAGGGCGGGCTTTCTGTTGCACGGACCCTTATTTAGTTTCTTTACACCATGAGTTTTAAATTCAGAGCGTAATAGGCGAGTGCCCGGTGATACATGTATACAAGGTCTGATCTATTGTACATAAGGAAATAATAATAATGTAATATAATAACAAAATCCATGCAGATCTTATACTAGAAATTGGGAACCAGGTGACAAAACTTTAAGGTTAAGCCAAGTTTAATCAATTATTTTCCATAGAAATGTGTATCTTGTTCATCTTTATTTCAGGAACGTGAAGCCGCCCTAACCGCACTATGGAAAGGACAAAGCCGCGAGAAACAGATTGCGTTAGATGCGAAACAGAAGCAGATGGAGGAATCCTGGGAACACATGGAGGTGATGCAGAAGAAAGACGTGCTGATCCACCGCCTGGAAGACGAGTGTCAGAAGGCGCAAGAAGCCCTCCAAGAAAAAACAGCGGAGTACATGAAGCTGCTTAGGAACGCAGAAGAAGCAAAAGAGAAGCATAAACTCCAACTGGACACGCAAATGAACTTTAACTCCGCCAACGACAGCACGCTGCGTCGTCTGCAGGAGCGGATCACGGAGATGGAGACCGCCCTCAACGACATGGACGCTTACATGGAGGAAAAACTCCGAAAGGTGGAGCCACCGACTGAAGAGGCTCCTCTTGACATCCAGCACCTAGACAACAAACAGGTGAGGGAGAAGAGGGTCCGATCGTTCTTAGACCACTTTGACCGCCTTTACCTGATTAGTCGGAAGTACGAGGACGCTCTCCAGGAGAGACAAGACGTGTTGAAGCTTTTTGCCATCGAGGCAGACTCAAAACCGTTCTATGCACACATGCGTAACTTCCATGACAGCAATTCCGACCGTCTGGCGCGACTCTTCAAGGAGCTGGAGCATCGCGAGACGAGGATCTCAGAGGTGCAAGACGAGGTGGCTAAGGTGCAGGGAGAAAAAGCGGACCTGGAGAAGACGATCGAAGACCTGAACGCCCAACTTGCAGAAAGAGACAAGCAGATCCGGGACCTGAAGAAGGAGATACAGGTCCTCCGCTCCCACTCTCTCACGGGGAAGTCGGCAAAGAATACCTCTCCAAGAACCATTGAGCCGGGGTACGTCCCCAGCGGGCACCGCCAGCGCGCGGATAGTTACGAGGACCCGCACCACCAGCCCTCCCTCACCCCATGGGGAAAGACACCCACCAACAACGGCCTGATAGACATGCACGATGACCACCCCCTCACCAAGCCACCAAAATTCCTCACGCCGCTGCCTCACGGGGACAGTTCCCAGGGAAGTCCCCACGGGATATCCCCGAGGCACAACCGCGTCGAGACCCTGGCTATGAAGTCTTCGACCTCCAAGGGCGCCATCATGCGGCCATCAGGAAAACCTCTCTCTCCCAACAGCGCCAACGTTGTAAACCTCAGTATACCTCAGCACCAACTTCTAACGGGGGGAGTCACTAGGAAAAAGAGGTTCTAAGAAAAATGGTGGCTATCTGTTTAGTATTTGGAATATGACTGACGTGTATTTCATTTTGATCTGAACATGGTCGGTTGACATTTTTCATCATTTACCATGTGGCCATCAAGTTTTATAATCCGTATCGTGATTAATTCTCAATTGCAACTGACCGAATTATCGGTCACAAAGCTAAGGCCAACACTTTTGTGAACCCGGTCGCATGGAAATGAATCGTGCGTATAAAAAAATTACACAAAAATACCCGGGAAGACGGTGCCGTAAAAACAGATGTACATATCTTACTGTAAGAAGCTTTTGCTGCTGCATGCTAAGATATATGTAAAGCTTTATATTTATACATTTGTATTATACAAATTACTAAACTTGCACTGAATATACATAAGATATATAGAAGTGTATTTTCTAAGAAATGTTTTATACACTGACTCCGTCCGGATATCAGACTATATTTTGTCACAAGTGTGTTGTTTTCACATGTATAGTATATCAGTTTTACACAGATATTTGTCTATCTTAGGTTGTGTGCGTCGTTAGAAATGTCTATTATAACTTTTCACATTGTTTGTTGCATCGTATCCTTCATTCTGTAGCGCTACGTTTCGAGAAAGTGTCAGCTTTTGAATAGTTGTTAAAACAGCCCTACTATATTACAATACTACCTACGCTGAACCATAAGCTCGCCACAGGATTAATTTTGGTTGGTACGTATTAATTTCCAAAAGCATGCTTCATGTCGCAAACAATAGGAAGTAAACTGTTCAAAGCGAGTTAAGTCCTCCTCTCTTTAAGAGGTCTTTGTGGCTCCTCTAGCATTTACAAGACGATCATTCAAGCGATTTTGTAACTGTAGAACGCTTTCCGGGGAGGAGCAGTCTATCTCAAAACATACCGCTGCAGATGGGTTGAAAATATATGCCGTGCAGCCTAAGGGGCCTGTACAGTACAGGCGTAAGTGTATACGTCAATATGTGCCATGTCCATGACTAATGACTAATTGTGATACAAAGTTGCCATGTGATGCTCAAAGTGTGGTGCTCATTTTATGGTCCATGATATGTGTATTCATGACAACATGCGTATGAATTTCTTAACTTTTGTGTAGGATTTTGTTTTAGTCTAGATATATACGTGTTTGAATTTTCAGATTAAGTATCGGAAAAAGGAAGAGTTTTTCCTTAAATAATTTTCACAGCAAAATTTGTTTCATTTGTTTAAGTTTTTAGTCGTTTTGAAATAGAGTCATGTTTCTCAGGACAATTTCAAATAGTTTGTCTTGGCATGTGACTATGTTGCTGTCACCTATCAGTCACATGCATATTTGATCGAGATCAAGGCGAAAATGTTTTTTTTTTTTAAATATTGATTGTGAACAGAATGTCTTCATTAATCTTTTTTACAGTAAATTTACATTTTAATCAATATACACTGGTTTACTGATTCACAACTGCAAGATTCGAAAGATACATCGGAACTTTTATTGTTCTGAATCAACCGAAATCTGGCATCACCTGTACTTTTGCGTGAGCACCAACGGAATAAAAATATTTATTTAGAAAAGAAAGCTTCCATCTTCATCATTACTTAATATCTAACCACTTATATATCACAAAAACTCTACTGTTAATGAAACTGCCTTTATTTCCAAAGTTATGGACTTTCTGTCATTTAGAAAATAAAGCATTTCTCCTTAAAACTCTATCATTGAGAAACAAGTTCAAGGCAGAGAAGAATCTAAATTTAGAATTTATAGACGCTGACTTATACTCAAAGTAAAGTTCTTTCCTTTGTGCAATTTCATCAGTAATATTACTTTCACAACTCATTACTAAATAAAACAACAGAGCAAAAAAAAATAATGTTACTAATGCGCACAGGAGCACAGAGGTGGCATGCACCCGACCTCTGCTGCCATCTATCGTTCATTATCAACCGATAATCGCGTCGTTGAGAGGAGGACCGAATATCTCCGGCTTCGTTCCGCAGGCAGCTGGATGTCCACACTGTGTGCATTGGTTGCGGTGTGTCTTACCGCAGGGGCAGCCTAGGTTCTGGCAGCAGGCGCAGTCAGCGCGTTTGGTGTCCCAGACGCAGGGGCAGCCGGTGAATGTGGCGGTCCAACCGTCTATGCCGTAGTCGGTAGAGGGTTTAACTGCATGGGGTATAAAATAAGTCTTATGATTACTTACAACTTATCCTTCCAATACGAAATCAAATGCTCTGACTTGTCATTTAATTTGACCCCCTTCCCCGATTTAATATTATGGCACGTGATACAGTTATGATAATATGATTTGTAGGCCTATCCATATTGAAAATTATTATTGCTATTTAGGCAAAATTGAGATTACGAATACTCTAATACTCCATCATCATTTTGTTCAGCGGTCCTGCAATACATAACAAATTTAAAGTGCCTGCAAAGTGCAACAGACATAACTTAAGAAATTAAATAATATAGATGCATAAGTAACTAAGTAAGTACATGTAGGAAAATAAATAATGAATAAATAAATAAACGCTTCCTGTGAAGGTCTCATACCTGTTCCACAGGTGAATTCTTCCCCACATTTAACACAGTGATACTTGGAACTCGTGGGACACTGGCATCCTCCCAGCTCACAGCACGCGCAGTCTCTCTTACTTTGGTCAAAGTAACAACTGCAGCCCGTCTCAGCCCTTTTTTAATGAAGAGAAAAATCACGGAGTGTTAATATTCTATTAGTCATCTTGAGAGAGACTTAAATCCCAATTATCTGCAGCTTTTTTTTTTTCAATCGCCTACCCTTCCTCAGTCCGTACATACCATACGTGTTTATAACTAACTAATAAGCAAAATTACAAATATCTTGTACATATCTTTTGGAACATATTTTCCTCCTTTGATCTTGACTATAACTTATATGAACATAGTGCTAACTCCAACTTTTGAGTAAGTCGAACAAATGTCCTTGCTCCAAAGTGAAGTGAAGCAGGTTCTGTCAGTATGTGTTTAATCCGTGTGGTACCAGCAGTACCATATTACACTTTATATACTCCTATATGCCCGCGGTACTCACTTCGTCCAGATGTCCCATCTCATCTTATTTTCACCCCCGTACTTGGCCCAGTGGAGGGGGAAGGGCGTGGCCTTGGGGGCGGTGGTGGTGATAGGCCGGGGAGTGGTGGTGGAATTCGTAGTTTTCGGGGGTGGCTGGGTGGGTACTGAAACTGATCAACCATCGATGGTTAATACCTATGTGAGAGTGGTCTGTGTTTAGCTAAAAATATACAGTGGATAAAGGAAAAAGTAAATGTATGTTTATCATTAATTATTTTTCAGTTTGACCTATGCGTTCTATTCCATCTTTAATTCACGACAGCAGCCGCGTGACAAATGTCAATCTTATGTTACCAAGGTAACAAAAATCATTCACAAACCCCACGTTAATGTATGTAGGTGAATAGGCCCCTACAGTTAAACAGAATAAACGGTATGCGAGGGTCAAAATAAATGAGAGAATGTCATTTACCCTTGGGACTCCCACAAACTGCCCACTACCTTACCTTGTGTCCACTTGGTGGCGCTGATGGCCGGAAGGCACACATTGTTTGTGTCAGTCGGGTCATGGTCTCCAGCACTGTAACATTTACCGTTGATGTGACAAGAGTTTGCCTAAAATGTTAAATTATATCTGAGTGGTTAATGCTTCATTTACGATGAATAAGAGATATAAGTGAAATGCGTCCCTGCAATGACCATTGCTAAGATATTCGGGGAACAAACTACTCCCCCGCGAAGGCACATTTACATCACGCATAATAGGCCCAACAGACTGGATGACCCGAGTAATTATAATCCGTGTGGAGGCGGGGAGGCCATCAGGAATCAGCGGCATCGCTTTTGAACTGTGGTCGGTCATATTAAGTCGGCGGGTCAGTAAACACTCGGATCATCCATTCTGAATGGGGTCATATTTAGTCCATGTATGATAGCTTTCAATAAATTTGAGTTCTTTAACTAGGAAATGTAATTGATGAAAATACATACAGCTCTTTTCCCGGTATATTAATTTAAGCATGACATTGAATTCAATTGTCAGTTAAAATAAAAGAGGCACGGATATCCTCCATTGAATATAACTGTGTAATTGAATGGGATGTAACTGTGTATTACATTGATCGTGCACACTCCCTTCTCCGTACAATTCTGGCATAGGGAGTCGTAGATTACAAACATGACGTCATTGCTCCAGCGATTGTTGTCAAACGTGACTGACACATGGTAGGCGTGGCTAGCCACTGTGCCTGGAAATAGGGAAATGGAGAAGTGAGTAAGCTAGAGACAGTTCACCTTCATTGTCATATAGAGAGATATATGTTCATTTACGTACTGGTGCAAATAACAATTACAGAATGGTAATGCGCCAATTGTATTATTGTATTATATTGCAAAAGGTGGTGATAATATAAGTGCAGAAATGGATTGAAAATTTTGCCATCTAAGATATGCCAACTGATTAGTCACGTTGGAGTTAATATTCAACCACTGTATCGTTCGCAACGACAAAAGCCGATGTTTTTCTAAAATGGTTAAAATCTCTACCTTTTGGTCCTGATTGTTTTTAAAATATACCTTTGTGTGCTGGTGACTCTGGGATCTCACAGGAGACCTCGGCATAGTTCTGGAAGTCTGCCTTGGAGTACGCTACGTTTCCTCCGATAGTGTTCACTTTTCCGTTCACAATCTGCGATACGTAATTTTGCCAATAAACCTCTAGTGGTTTAAGTTTCATTAAATTCAATCTAGACGCAGACTTATTTTGATCTGATTTGAAAATGTAAGATCACATGCTTATCAGAATTAAGTCTCTTAACAGTTAATTCTAGTTATTTGAAAATATTTCTGCTGTACAATGTCATCTGCGTGTGTTTCTAAGACACTTGTTTTCGGTTATCAAAAGTATTAACACACGTACAATGAACAAATATAAAGTAAGCAAAGAAAAAAATGAAACTTTAAAATACCGTGAGATCTTTAAGGCGACATTTTAACTTGGACGTATCAGCAATGTTTTCTATATCCAGGAACGTCAGGCGACAAGGGCGCTTCCTTATATCACATGCTTCAGGTCTGGGGATAGAGATAATGATGCAATAATTCCCAAAGTCAGAGAAATAAGTCTTCTATAATTATACCGTAGCAACACAACGCATTCTGGCCATGGGGTTACAACGCCGCTTCATTGTTTTACATTTAGTCACGTGAAATTTCTGGACAAGTGTGAGAGCAGCAAGCGAAATCTAGCTTTGCAAACGACAGTTTACTACAAACGCTTCCAGAATATCAATGGTACACAAATTGAAATCGACACTCTTCCAATCACCCATTGCTAATGATATTGCCCTGTTAATTTATATTTGAGGACTTTAAAAAGAAATCCAGCAGGTTAATATTTTACCTGGTTAAACCTAACGCTTGTGGTGGTTTGGTCGCGTCAACAGAACAGTCCTCACCGACCCAGTTATTGTTGCACACGCATGCGCCGTTAGAGCACCTGCCGTGCTGACAAGGCGTGGTGCACAAATCAGCAGTCACAAAGGCGGGCATTATCAGTGTTCCTGGAATAGCAGGGTATACGTGAGATACGCTGTTTTTACGTGTTTATATCTGCTAGTATACATAGCAGTGTGCACGTTGAATGACTTAAATGTACATAGTGCTCTGCAACATGGCGTTACAGGAAAGTTCTCGTAAGACATGAAATACACGTGCAAGGTTGCTTTTATTATTGTTCTCGGTGTGCAAATACCCATCGCTTATTTTTTCGTGACAATATTAGAGAACCTAAATCTGATAAAAACAAATGAAAACGATATTCAAAACTGCATTGATGAGGTATTTTATCTGAAGACCTTGTAATGGCATAACCTTACGTGATGCCTTGTTGCCATCTTACACTGGTTTTCACTATGTTCGTTTCGATAATGTAAAATATTGTAAAGGCATATACGATCAATAAATAAAGGAAAAGTGCTGATAAAAGCGAGAGACATTACCAAGAATATTAAAATGCGATAGAAATATAATCAAACGAAACGAAACGCTACCGTCTGTGGCGTTTTTGGTATAAGAATTTGGGTCCTTGAGCACCTTTTCCTGGCACGTGTTTTCGAAGGCAGAGACAACAGAGGACAGAAACTCCGTGTCTCCATCAGATATCTGAAAAATATATCAGTTTGACCGTTTCGAACGTGCCGGTAACCTGCATATTTATATGACTCCCAAGTGTACAGCACTCTAGCAACACAAGGCTTCTATATTTTAAATCCTTCAGCTGCATCACTTTTTAATTAAATGTCTCAGACCAACTTTATTCTTATACTCCTTTTAAAATTTAAACACAATGAAGCTTTTATATGGCAATCTACTACTGGTATTGTATATTTTATATATCTATTGCTAGATAAATCTTTATCTCATCTAATTTTAGTATATCGAGAAAATACTTTTACGCATATGAATCTGACGTTATTTTCAAATTATTGATATACTGGTAATATTATCATATTAATCTTTCAGTTTTCTAGCTAGTGTTCGCAGTGACACCTAGTGTGATAATCCAGGCCTCGTGAATAAACCGAAACCTTGACTAAAGTTCGGCATGATAATACGTGTTAATAAGTTTGAACTTTAATGAATAATGACTACCTTCATGTCGTCCACGCATCCTCCTACGATTTCGTTGACGTCTATTTTCCCTGTGGCCAGGCATTGGGTGTACGCGCTAGACGACTTAGCAGCGTCTGTACACATCTTCAGCGCGACAGCTTCTGTGAGACCGCTCTTTGTGGGCCACGTAGCGGTGAGCGTTGGGGAATCTAGAGCAAATAGAAAATACATTTAAACATTTGTTTTGTTTTTTATAAAATTGCATTTCACCCTTCTTTGATTCTAAGCAAAATGATCACCTTATTTTTTATATTCCTATGTCAGAAATCTTCTCCAAACGGTCGGACAAGAAGCCTTGGGGTAATCAAGAGAAAATGAGAAATGCATACGTCTGTTAAGATACTTCATGGTATATTACCACTTCATGGGATAAATGCTCTGATTTTACTGTCAAATCGACTTCATGGGATAAATTGCGACTTCATCTCCACATAAGATATTGCCTGCGACTTCATGGGATAATGGTGAAATAGTACCTGTTGTTGGCCCAACGCTATGAGAGAGAACGTTTTTGAAATATAATGGTTTGGATACAGTGTACCATGAAGTGGTAATATACTACGAAGTCTCCTAAGGGTCCTTATTTTTTAACCAATGAAGTCGCCTTCTATCATGAAGTAGTAATTCTTATCCTATGAAGTGGTAATATACCATGAAGTATCTTAACATACGTCTCTAATCGTTTTCTATTCATTTTATCAAGTTTTACGATTATTATTATTATTATTATTATTATTATTATTAAACCACATATACTTGACGAAAACCATTCAAAGTAACAATACAAAATAGAATGCAAATGCGTCTGTACAAAGCATTCATTCGTTCACAATGTCAAAGAACATAAATTTCCTGCCAATCTTTTTTTGAATATCGTCACCTACTGGGGTCTCCGTAGTCGAAGTTGTACTGGAGGTCACCATCTGTGTCCGTGTCTATAAACGTGGTGGTTCTGCGCAGGCGCGATCCTCGGTTCAAAGAACTGGTGATGTCGATAGTCCTGCTAGCCTGTACGTGTATAAGTAAACCAATGAATTATTTTTAACCATGGTAATGAGGTTTTCGTGTGTTATGTTGATAAAATATTGGACTTAAATTACTGATTGCAAACATTGCACTACATGTGGCCGGTATGCATGCTGTCATTGCTGCCGTGAGTTGCAACATAGTACTTACGGGATATCACATTCAACATCTACTTACGGGATATCACATTCGAAACTTTGTTTATGCTGGTGCGTACATTAGGGTTTTGTGGTCGACTGTGGTGGAAAGCTGTATTAAGTTAGGGAGTTGACTTAAAATCTCTATTGTCAGAGGAACATTCAATGGCGCATACTGATAGCAAGGTGAAAATGTGGAAATATTTGCATGAATGCAACATAAATGAATGTTTAGCACCAGATTCGACAAGAAAAGTATAATAGCAACTTACGCGTCTGATGGGATTGTTCTGTCTTTTCTCAGGGCCACAGTCAATTTTTTTCTCCTGCCTATTACACTGACAGTACATAGGCTTCTTGGGAGGTTCAGGGTCTTTGGGAGGCAGTCGGTCGAAAAGGCTCTGTCCTCGTGGAACTCTGAAGAATGAGACACACCTATGAATGAGCCCAGTTGAGTGAGTTTCAGAAACGAGGAGACCCGGCTTCATCATTTTCATATTTCCATTGCAGTGCACATATTATTGAAAAAGAAACTTGGAAGCAAGCAAAATATTGACGTTTTGCAACATATTCATGTCAATATAAAACACGTATATGAGCGCATTCAGAACAGATGATCCGCGGACTTACTGACTAAATCAACTCTCTTACTGACTAAACCAGTTCTCTTACTGACTAAACCAGTTCTCTTACTGACTAAACCAGTTATCTTACTGACTAAATCAATTCTCTTACTGACTAAACCAGTTATCTTACAGACTAAATCAATTCTCTTACTGACTAAACCAGTTATCTTACTGACTAAACCAGTTCCCTTACTGACTAAACCAATTCTCGGAGCTGAGATTTAATCTGTTTAATGGCACCTGTGGAGACGAGAAGACCATCACGGCATGAAGCGGCGTTGCTTTTAGGTTCGGTAGGTCATATTTAGTTCGTGGAGCATTGGTTCTGAATGCACTCAATGAAAAAAAAAGATGGAGCGGAGACTTTAAGGCAGCAAATAAATATATATATATATATATATATATATATATATTAATGCTGTTGTCTTACTGCTTTAGTCGATTAAAATATTCTTAATGGAGATGATCGAACCTCCAGCTTTCTGTGAACTGTCTTGGCACCGAGATGTACTGTGAGTACGTCAGTCCGTTAGGAGAGGTGAAATCGTCGCCGGAGTATTTGTTAAAAATGCCGCATAAACCGCTGGTGTGAGCATAGTCGTCGCTGGGTACCGTCATTGTGGCGTCCAGATATTTGGATTGCACATCCACCTTGATAGCGGTCCCCGACGGAAAGAATATCTGGTTTGGCGAATAAATCCATTGTCAACTTTTGCAACACTAATATATAATAAAAGGTGATTTTTATTTAATAATTATATTCTCTCATTTATTTACTGGTACTTTTTCATTGATTCACTGCTTATTAGATATGCGGAAGTTTTTATCTCTTTAAACACCTGCCCTTGTGCAAAAGTAATACACCACGGTTGACAAAAAAGGACATCGATTAAAATATTAAATAGCTAAGTTAGCACCTCGATTACTTTTCCGGCGACGTCACGCTTTATCTGGGTCCCATTAGCCAGCTGGTACGGGGACTTGACGTAAGTCTTCACTCGCATGTGATTAACGTCACTGTGGCAGGCGTCAACCACTATGACGTCATTGCCCTCCCTTGCTGACAAGCCGCAGATACAGCTTGCACGGCCGTTACAGTACCACGTTCGTACGTGAACCTTAATAACAGGAATATCGCTGTCACTGATATAAGGATATTGATACAACTAGTCTTAAAGTAATCAGTCTGAATAAAAATTAGTGCAGCAGGAAGGACATTTGCCTCTTACACAATAGCTGAAGACTGCTTAAACTGATGTGTATTAATAATTTGAAAAGAGAGACAAAGTGCGAATAAGAAGAGAGAGAATCGGGGAACGAGGGAGAGGCAAAAGAACAAATTACCCAAAACACCACACATCGACTTGATTTAAACCCAGTTCAAAGATACTACCAGAACACCCTGGCGGAATTACCGTAAATAACTGACAATGTGCACGCATTTTATTTAAATTTTCCGTACGTAGTGGTATGCGGTGCTTCATGCAATACGGCACTCAAGTAACTAATTCACTGCACCATTACTATTATATTATATTATTGTAACTCATATTTCTCGATGAACTCAAGTAGCAGCACGGCATATAAAGATATTGAAAGACATTATGGTTAAAAGCAACGTAGAAAATAATAAAATAATAATAATAAAAGATATTGCCATTATCAGTAAGAATTGAATAAATAAAAAAAGCATACCTCAAAGGGCCTCACATTACTTTTGGCCATAACATACTCGCCAGCCTCGTAAAAATGGAAGTATCTAAAATGGAAAGGTGCCATATATGAGGACCAGTGCATCAAAGGGAAGTCCAAAGCAAGAACGCTGTGTGACAGGAAAGATAGTCCGCCAGGAACCGTAGTCCGCTCTTCATTACTGTGTACAGGTGACATTCGTTCAACCTCAATACTCCGACTTACCGTAACCTGAACTGATCATATGAGACCCCGGACTTCTATTCCATGGACTACCTTTCTGTCACACCGGTAATTTAATAATAGCATGTTCAGTATCTGTAATTGTACAGTCAGAATCATAAACTTCGCATTGTCTAATTAAATGCATACTTAGCATTTTGAATAATTTAATTAACATATGTCAGGTAAAACATTTCACGAACGTTACTTTTATGCAAAATCTTATTTTCAGCGAGCTTACTTTTTTCTATCGAAGGCAGTGCAGTGAGGGTCTCCAGTGCACTTGCAGCTGTCAGTGTCCGTGTTGATGCTTGTGATCTGAGCGGTAAGAGAGAGGCAAAAACTTCAGTTCATACCTCGACAAGTCAACAAACTAGGTTTTGTTACGTGGGATATATTCTCAGTTTACAAGGAAAAACAACTGTAACTGTCGACCTGAAACAGAAGACCTGACAGCGTAGAATTGGATTCAAAGTTCTAAGGCAATGCGAGGGTCCCTATGGTTCATATAACTAGCTGTCTAGTGATGTTTGTTGCACGGTTTTGGGCGCTTCCCTGTCCTACTTTTTTAAATGTGACATCACTTACGTAATTTCCCGTTCAGTTTGATTGGTGACGTCAAGAAAAGAAACAGAAGCCACGCCCCTCACCTGGATACTGGGTGGCTGGTACTGGTGAAACAGGGGGGTATGGATGGGGGAGATTTTCTTGAATACGGCAGACACCTGCTTGGTGCCGTCGGTGACGAAGTCCCTGACTGCCAGTAGCTTGGTGGACACCGCGGCCTGCTTGGTTTTGGGATCCCAGTGGGATCGTTTCATCTGTAGAGAGCATTCCTCGGCGACTACTTCGTTATCTGAATTATGAAAAGAGGATCGTTGTGGATGGTTTTTAGCATTTGATACCGGTATACATTATATTTAAAATACAAAAAAGCGCATTTCTCAGCGACCACTTCGTTCGGAGGGGACCGTTATGTTTTGGGTTATAGACAGTTATTAGCATTTGGTATCGGTATACATTCTATTTGAAATACAAAAGAGCGCATTTCTCAGCGACAACTAGGTTAGCTGAATATGAGGAGGGGGCCTTTGTAAAAAGGCTAGAAGTATTCAGCAAGAGATCGGATCTGCTATGTATATGTATGAGACTGATGAAATATATTATTCCAAAGTAAAATAAACTATATAAATGGGTTTTGGGTGACCATTAACATTTGGTATCGGTATATATATTATATTTTATATACAGGAAATTAACACATCGCACACTGTTTTATATTTGCCTGTTGTTCAATAAATATACAAATGTAAGCTGGCTTTGATTCAGGTCGCTTGATCGTTACTTTGCTTTAAGATGGTTGAATCAATCATTATGGGTGGTTAGAGCCTTAATTCACTGAACAAAGGACGTCTGTGTATGTGTGTTTGTTTGTGCATCTTAATGTGTGTATTTCAAAGGCACAAGGAACTACTCGGATGTCTCCGCACTCGACAATAACCTCGGACGTGATGCGATGGCATCAATAACGCTTTGAATGTGGGCAAGGAACTTCTTTCAGTCCCATGCCCATTGGGAAGACTAGTCGCAGTTTAGGATCATGTTTCATGAACATGTTTCTCTGTGTATAGGCCCTGGTTGAGTGAAAAGGCAGTTCCGGCGCAGAAATGTATCGATTTGATGGATATTACTACATCTATCACATCCGAGGTTTGTATGGAGCTTGCAGATCGAGTCAGCCAAGGGTTGCCCATTGTTTCAAAGGTGCGACAAAATCAGTACCTTTCCCTAAATCCAGATTGAAGTCAGCGAGGCACTTGTCGGGGTGGGCATTGGGGACTTTACAAAGAATGGGAATCGTTGAAATCAGTTTTACTTCTACTTCTTTTCTCCCTTCGTTCACCTGAACTTTGGATGGATCCGTCTGAAAAAGAATAAGTAATGTAGTCAGACAACAATGTATTTCACTCGTGATTATGTTCTGCAAATCAAAATCAAGAAATTCCATTGCGACGTGTGGTAAACCACTTTTTGAGCCCTACATGCAACCGAGGAGCCCGAATTGTAAGGATGCTTTACATGTATTTATGACTACAGGCTCATAATGGTAAAACTGAAAAATATCTACGCCGCCTGTGATGGAGAAAAAAAGATCTGGGGGAAATAAAGGTATCGATTGTCCTTCTTTTCCTTCCCCACGAGACACATCTGTTTTACCCGGAAACTACGTTTTAGGGTACTTAATTCTTTACCATAGTAAGATCGCATTTGCTTACTTTCCTCAGTCTTCAGTGTGCCACAGAAAACAACAGAAAATGAATATATGGTGCAAAAATATAACTGCAAAAGGATTACTTGTATTTGCCGACAGTTGCTCCATTTCAAAAGACAGCAACTGTTATATAATGGAGTCGAACAGAGACACACCCAATAGTCACACACACGTTCCCCCCTTTCTCTCTGTGTGTGTGTGTGTGTGTGTGTGTGTGTGTGTGTGTGTGTGTGTAGGCCCGTAGCCAGGGGGGGTTCTGGGGGTTCGAAAGAACAACCCCTTTTGCAGCTGGGGAAAGGTCCACTCTGGGTAAAATTTGATCTAGGTACATGAAGTTTTTATGGAAAAAGGTCCACTTTTTCAGAAAAAAGAACCCCCCCTTTTGAAATTGCTGGCTACGGGCCTGGTGTGTGTGAGTGTGTTTGTTTGTATTTGGGATACCACACCCATACCTTACCTTTATGCCAGCAAAGTAGTGGTTGCTCTCTATGGCAGGACTCTTACGGTTTGGAGCATTCAGGAAGTACGTCTTCACTCGACAGCTCACCTGTAATGCAACATATGGACAGTCTAACGTATTTACAAATGTAGGCCTATATTTCTTTGTTTATTTTATTTTATGCGTGTGTTTGTAGGACGTAAGTAGTTTTTTTTTTTTGTTTATTTTACTCATTTGTTTCGACATGTGTTGTGAGGGTGTTTTATTACTACAGTGATAACCAACTCACCAATATAATCCATTTAATTCAATGTAATCCAATATAATTCATAACTTTTCACTATGAGGTGTTTTCAAAAAAAGTCGCGACATCGTGGACACTTACGTCCTTGTTCAAATGATCTTTGCCGGGTATCATATCGATGTCCTTCATGTAGTGGACACGAGTGGTGCCGGTCACCTGCTGGGGTCTGGACATAGGGGACACGGGAGACGGCTTGTGGTCAAATAACCTGAGGATTTATTTAGACCCAACGGCGTTTTTGTTAAATTTTAAACCAGTATAGTTATATATATATATATAGTTATATATTTAAACCAGATATAGTTAACGAAACCATATGAAGCAATGACATTTGTTTATATAACTTTAAGGCACAAACTAAGCATAGGGCAAAAGACAAAATAATGCCAGCACTGAGTCTAACTTCAAAAGTCACATTCTCTTGTGACGTCAAATAGTCTATTCTATGTTCACGTGACACGCGCACGTAATACGCACCACTCAATCTCGAATCCTACATTTTTGTCAGTGGTTGTGTAAGGTATGTTGCATCCAAAGCGGAATTCCTCCACTCCCTGGGCATTCTTCACGATCTCCGGGCCGCTGAGCGTGGGAGCAGTTTTAAGAGAGGGATAGGCAGCTGTCGAAATAAGAAACGGATAATAGTGGAACAATTGATTTTATAAATAAAAAAACGAAGACATATTCTCGATATATATATTCATGTGTATACAATTACACATCATTCTTAGATGTCCATAAACTGTGTAAAAAGATTCAATACTGGCTTAAACTAAATTTTAAAGTAAAAATTTCATAGTAAATTTCATAGTTCTTAAACGATTAATTAAGCAGGGCAAAATTGGGGGTCAGGGCGTAAAAACTAGAGCAGGGCATAAATAAAGCGACAGGGCATTAATGATGTGTTCAAATACAGAGCAATATACGTACGTTGACAAGGTGGCTTTCCTGTAGGCGAGTACATACCCACTGGACAACCTTGACTGTCATCTAAAAGGGAAAGGTTAAAATATTCAACAGGATTCACTACAGATTCGGAATTGTGTTGAGTTCATTATAAAGAGACATCCTTCTTAGGCTGCATTTCGAACAGTGGACTAACTAGTCCGCGGATCAAATATGGCGACCCACTAAAATTCTTTCCGTCTAATCTGCTAATAGACACTGAGTAGATTCTCCACGGGGAAGTATTTAAGTTGGTCGGCCATATTTGACCCGCTGACTAGTTAGTCCCCTGTTCTGAATGCAGCCTTACATGGTCTTTCTCTCTTTCTAAAATAACTGGAAACCGGGTTATATACACTCGACCACAAAGTTTAGAAACGTGAAATTGTTTTTCAATAATTAAAAAAAACTGTGTAATGTAGTGGGAAAACTTCAGAGTATATTAAAAAGTAACGAACGGTTGGTGCATTATCCATCAATATTTGGTTAAATATTTTACCTCTGTTCATGTGGTTGTTTTCAAATTATTCAAAATAACGATGTTTCCGAACTTTTTTGGTCGAGTGTACTGTACAACATGAACTACATACAACCACTGAACGTCATGAAAGATAAGTTCGCCGTGCTCGGATATCAGTTAATCCTCCGATAAACCATGGGTATCATGGTTGTCTATACAGCAAACTTTAAGGATAATGACCGGTGAAGCGATTATCAAGTGGCATATCTTCATTAAGTGGTGTTTACCCTCTTTCAGGGCCGCGAGGGACACACACATCACTGAATATCTAGTGAAAAGTCAATTCGTGGCCCTAGGTAGAGGGCAGTGGTGGTCTATGGGAGCGTTCAGATAAACCCTTCGTACTAGTTGGATCGATCCAACTCAGCGGGAGATTCTGCCTAAGTGCAATCACTTTAATCGGCTTAAATGCCTGACACGCCTCCTCGAGTTGCTAGGGGATAATTAATAATTAACTAGCTACTCAAGAAGGCGTTTCGGGCAATTAAGCTGAGTACACTAAATGCACTTTAGCGAGAGTTGCCTCGATCCAGTTGGTACGATGAGAGAGAGAGAGAGAGAGAGAGAGAGAGAGAGAGGAGATATCCTAAATAAACATAGCATGTAAAAAACAATATTAAAACAATCACCTGTGCAGTACGCTACAGAACAAGAAGCAGTTGATGTTAGATTGTAAACGTAGAACGAGCCACAGTTCTTCACAGCTATTGGTATCTTGAAGAGACAGCATTTCTGGTTTTGGTCTGGCACTGGAACATTACCGCACGCCTCGGCTGATACTACTCCATCGGCAACGGTCGGATGCCGCCCTGAATTGATGAAAAAAAAGACAATTTTTTACATATTTATATTTCCTTATCTTCTTATAATCGTTTATGATAATAATTATAATTTATTCGCCTAAAATTACTACGTAAAATATCCATCAAAATTTGGACACTGTCGAAGCTCTTAACAGTAAAATAATAGAAGAAAATAATGTTATCTTATTTTCTGCTGTCCAAGACCGATGCCCTATCATATTTCTTATCAGCATGTCGTACAACCCGAGGATATTTTTGTCGATATGTTCAAAAACATAATAATGAAACAAAAATCAGTTGATTTTATTTTAAGATGTTGGCTCAAATCGCATTATCACTTTCTTAAAATACACCTGACCTTTGAACCACACTGGAACATGGGTGCCGCAACTAAAATGATCCGGGCACTTCTCAGGCATGCGCAGTGGGGTTCCGTTTGCATCAATCATCCGGTACCATCCTGTTTTCAATGTCCGGTCACAGAGTAAGGGGTCCAAAGGCCCCGGATGGTAATTGGTACTCCGTTCAGGGTCTTGCAGAGTCATGTAACTTTTGCACGGGTCTGCGTAAACTTCGACTGAGCACCCTATGGAGAACAATTCATTTGATAATATTTTGCCCACTGGGTGCATATCAAATATATTCACAATGATCCAAGTGAAAGTAAACAACACTTAAACATTACAATTTAATGTGTTTTTTTATTATAATATTTTATTATTATTTTTAATTTTTTATTATAATTTCCATTATCTACCCAGGCTGAAAAAATATATGCACCAGGTACGAATCTTTCTGCCTCCAGACGCCATCGGCTTTGCTCTAAAAGAGCCGGCCAATGTTATAGCCAAACTAATAAAAGCATCTATTTGCTATTGTGCTCAATAGCTATTACTTCTCTCAATGAAGTAGTCCCTAATTGGCTGTAGTTACTAACTTTGTCACTGCAGTTGTTTTTTTTTTTTTTTTCTATACTAAATATTGAAAGTTCGTGAAATTCGCACTGTGTAAAATTGTAAAATTTCCATTGATTTTCAGCTACCAGTAATACGCCAGTCTCTGCGATATTTTAGTGGCACTTAGCAAAGGTTACCATTATAGACAAAATTTGTCCCCCAAATCGAGACTATACTTTCACCAAGTAGAGAATTCCTACAACTGTGCGCATGCAAGGCATTTTTAAGATCGTTTTTTATCGTTTTGTGGCATCCTATACTATTACATCAGATATGTTGAACAATAGATCTTCCCGTTAACAGCGCGTTAGGTTGGAAAACTTTCTTGTCTAATCAAATTATTAATAAAAATAACACTTACATATCGCCACAACCAAGGCGGTGTACCGGTTCAACGCCATCCTGACTATCTGTATTGGTAACACTGATGTAACGTGTGCCCTTAGCGTCGTGACAAACAGACTTGGGGCTTACAATGGAGGTCCCCAGTAGCGGAGAGGGTTTTTATTGAGCATGGGCATCAACCGAGATACGCCAAAGTCTCGCGATTGACGCAAAATGATGCGAGTTTTAGCGGGATTTGTAGGAGAATGGGGTCAGAAGTGATGTCAGACAAGCTACTGCAGTGCAGCGCCAAATAAAGCTAAACAATTCATCCACTGATAATTTCTAGTTGTTCTTTTTTTAACTTCTGTATAATGCCTTTTTTAAAACGGAACGAGTTCAACATTCGTCAGTTTTAACTGTTTGAAAAGTAATGACCCCAGCGCATATATTTCTCCCTAATCGTCTGAAGGCCCATCTCCATTTCGCGCGTATTAATTCTCACTCTTATTTTATTCAAGTCTCGTTCGGCGTTAAGCTGCCGTCAGTCTTTTTCATGTTTTCTCGGATGATATGCATTGTTCGCATGGAAAGGGTGGTTAGGGAAAAAGCAGCCTGATTTGACTGCAGTTCTCTTTATTTTAGTGTATAAAAACAATTGGTACGTTATATGTTTTTAGAAGAGACGTATAATATGTCTCCATTCATTATTTACTCATTTATTAATCAATATACTTTGTTGAGTTATCATTATGATGAAATAACACCGATCACCTGTTTTAGAAACCGGGTCCCCATTTCCTCAAAATGAATCATTATTTTGAAAAAACACTGACCATCTGTTTTAAAGACAGGGTCCATTTCCTCAAATTGAACTTCCTTAAGCGGTGGCCTTGTAGTCTAATGCAGTCACGAATATCACCCTTATCGGACGAGACGAGCGTGTTGTTGGACGTTGCCAAAACAGTTCAAACACACGTCTACATATCTGTTTTATTTTACATATGGTGTGTTCACATACGAATATTTACCAGTTGCATCAACTCCATATATATCTAAAATACGCCAGTGCAGCAGTGGTCTGTTTGAATGATGAGAGATTTGTTGTTAGTACTGCTGAGCAAAACAGATGGACCACCGCTGTACTGGTACCGTCCGTCTGCATTCTCGTCATTTAGAATGGACGTGGACTGGTTTTGTCGCGTTTTACGTGAACACTCCTAAATATATTGAAATAGCCCCGCTGCTGCTATCTTGGCTTCGTAATCAGTCGTCCGGCTGATCGATTCCCACGCTGGTGGAGACAAGGCAGATATGACAGATGATAGACTGGGGACTGATTTCACAGGGTAACTTTCGTCAGAATTTGGGTCTGAAATTTATTCGCTCAGCCTTAGACCCCATTCCCATAGATTTTAGATCGATCTATTCCTGTGGGGAGTCTCACTAGATTACTGTCAGCTTAGCCGGCTTAAGCGTCTGTCCCGCCTACTAAAAGCTGTAAGGGGGTAATTAACTATGGTGCGCGCTCGGCTGACTGCAGTTTAGCGTGAACCCCCAGGGAGTTAGGTCGATCTAAATCTTAATCTCTGGATCGATCTAAATCTCTGGGAATGCACCCTTAAATTTCCCAGTAAATCGGTTGTACTTCACTCAGATGAGATACTGCACCAGGGACGTGTCCAGGATTATTTGAAGAGGGGGGGTCCGCGGATGCGAAGCCGACCCTTCCCTCCCCCTTTTGGTGTAGGGGTCGGGGCCCGCTGAATGGCCCCTAAAAATATGGTATTTTAGAGGGCGAACAGTGCCTTAGGTACGGTTTAGAACTAAGATTCAGCTAGTCTAAATTCTAATTTCAAGAGAGGACCATTGGTGTGATTTTTTCAGAAATCGAAGGGGGGGGGGGGGTCAGGACCCCCCCTCCCCCTGAATCCGCTACTGCCACACTTTTCGTAAATGCAGCCAATAGCACTTCCCTTCTAATGGTTTACTGCAGACTTATTCTTAACTGAAATACTCCTATATTTTCCCGTATTTTTCTCAATGCATCTTTTTTTATCAAGAGAATTGGGACGGGACCCGCTGTTTCGCCGTAGAAAAAAGGGGGGTGGGGGTGACAATCACAGTGCATACAATTTTCCATATAACTTAACCCATGCCATGGAAACGCGGTTGGCATAAAGTTTGCACAGTGGTGCGGGCCTTCTTAGGAAAAGTGAAATTTCAGTCATTTCAAATTACGTATAAATTTTTTGCAATTTTTTTTCGTAATTCTGGCTTTCTCTACCATTTTCTTCTCTATATCATAGTACCTACCAATACCAAAAAATGTTAAATGTAATTAAAAAGTTACATAAAATAGTTGTGGAAACTAAACCCGGTATGTGTGCGTCACTGACAAAACTCAAATGTCCACTTTTCTGTGCAACGACTGGTACCCGGGGTTTCACAGAACACCCGATGGCCTTCCATGTTCAGCACACGACTGCCGTTATCAATAACCTGGGGAGAGAGCAATTGCAATGCTCTGAAACTCGGGGTATGCATTACTAAACCAAGTTTTCATTAAGTTATGTATATTCACAGACTTCAAACAACGTTCAGTTTTCTTATTCACGTTTATTTCTCATAAAAAAAATAGTACACTTAAACCACTAAATGTTATAAAATACAATATTGAATGACAGGCTAAAAACACTTGAAAATATTAAAACTGACGCCTTAGTAGACAAGTTATCAGATTTTGTTAAACAAAAGTAGTAAAAATCGTCTAATAGAAGATAAATTACAGTATTAAACATTGCTTTGTACGTTACATTGCCATGTCATGCAACATGATGTGCTTGCACAAACTTTGGGTTGACGCTACTGCCGTCAAACGTTTTAAAATATACTTGGACAGAAAGTGCTAGACTGTATGCCTTGACACCAAGTAGTATTATTACAGTATAAATAAAACACACTTCTATTACAGTGTTATCTAATACAAAAATCCAGAATGAAAGCCGTAATACTACAATATCTACAATTGCAATTTACTGGAGGAAAATTCATTTTCTAAGTTTTGGCACCCTTTTTTTGACTTGAGTATATCTTTAATGTCTTGTTTCCTTGCACGTATACTGGTTTGAATTCCAGCAACTTTGCCTATTATTTATAGATTTTGTGGAAAAAAAGAATTAGAGATTATTTCAAAAACCAACGCAAGAGACACGAGGCAGCACCAACAAGTAAAAGAAAAGTTGCCGTTGAAAATGGTGGACTAAACTATGCTTGAGGAAAAACGCAACAGTAACAAGTGGGGGCTGGCCAACTTCGCTCCCAAGCGTAATAAGTCTCATGAGGACGAGACTTCTATAAAGGCATGTTTACCGTTTCATTTGGTAAGCCAAAAAATCTCATTTCATATGACACATACAGAAACACATTGAATGGTTAAAAGATCAATCAAGACTGGAAAATGGAAAACAGGACAAGTTGGGCATAGACAAAAGGAACTGTTTCCAGATAGAAGAGCACAGAGTGGGATGCCAATGGCCGGGTTAAAGAGAACATATCGACTACTTTTCCCTACTAACCAAAACCCATTCTCAATTCTAGGTGCATGTATGACATATTTCAAGTCACAAAAAGATTACCTGAAAAGGGAAGATGGTGGAGGAAAGAAAATCACAGGATGTGTCGGTGTTTAGTCCGTTGAAGGTCAAGGTCAGAGGTCGAGTAGGATATCTGTGTCTCGTCTGTGTCTATTTTCTGATGTTTTTGAAGTTGTTATTGTAAGGTTTAGAGTGATATAAAACAAAAAGACTTATAAATACACAGGGACACGGACTGTGGTACTAGAAAGCGATAAAGACATTGAAATAGCAAGCTTTTTGGACTTTTTTGACACCACATATTTGAGGGGCACAGGAAGAACAGTAGTCATAACCTCGGTTCCCCGGTCACGAGCCAATGACGTTTGGAGCCAAGTGTGCTGAATATATAAAAGGCAAGTGTCCTCCGTAGATTATCCATCACTCTAACCATGTCTGGAAAGCAAGATGGACCGAGCATTCTCATCTTAGGAGACTCTCACATCAGGCAGTTGCGGGACGACCATTTGCGAGCCACAGGTGTATTTAGACGACATATGCATCCTCAATTCTGTCACGGCAAAAGTTACCTTGTATGGTGTCAGAGGGTCGACACTTCGACATCATATGAAGAACTAAAGCTGACATTGTCTATATTCACTTGGGGGTGAATGATCTCCTGCCAACACGGCGAAAGAGCTCCAAGAGGAAAACTCTGGCACCTGAAGACCTGACTCGGGTCCTCCTTCACCTGGCCAAGAGAGTCATGTCATTGTTGGAGAAATCCTTCCGGGACTATCTCCCGGGAGGAATGACAAGGTTATGGAAGAGGTCAAGAAAACTAATACAATTGTTAGAGACGCTTTAATGCATGAAGAGGGTGTACGCTTTTGGAGTCACACGCGACTGAAGAGGCCCAATGGTGCCAATGGTGTTTGGAACCAAGTGTGCTGAATATTTAAAAAGCAAGTGTCTTCCGTAAATTATCCATCACTCTAACCATGTCTGGAAAGCAAGATGGACCGAGCATTCTCATCTTAGGAGACTCTCACATCAGGCAGTTAGGGGATGACCATTTGCAAGCCCCAGGTGAATTTAGACGACATATGCAACCTCAATTCTGTCTTCGCTGGGCAAAAGTTACCTTGTATGGTGTCAGAGGGTTGACACTTCGACATCATACGAAGAACTAAAGCTGACATTGTCTATATTCACTTGGGAGTGAATGATCTCCTGCCACCACGGCAAAAGAGCTCCAAGAGGAAAACTCTGGCACCTGAAGACCTGGCTCAGGTCCTCCTTCACCTGGCCAAGAGAGTCAAGGCATGCGGTGTAAGTCATGTCATCGTTGGAGAAATCCTTCCGGGACTAACTCCCGGGACGAATGACAAGGTTATGGAAGCCGTCAAGAAAACTAATACAATTGTCAGAGACGCTTTAATGCATGAAGAGGGTGTACGCTTTTGGAGTCACACGCGACTGAAGAGGCCCAACATTTCGTTTTTTGAGGAGGATGGTCTTCACGTCTCCGCATCGGGATACTTTTACCTGTACAAATCCCTTCTGGGAAGCAAGGTCCAAGCCCGTTGTGGCCCGTTTCAAGAGTTTCAAGGATCGGGAAAGTGTGCTACAAAAAGCAAGGCTTAGGGCCAGATAGGTGTGTGAAAATTGGGATATTGGTTCAGCAAGGGCAGATGGGGGAGATAGAAATCAAATTGGCCAAATTGGCGTGTTGGATGATTTTAGTGTTGCGGTGCAAGAGTGTCGTCGCAAATTAATTACCCACATGCAGTAAGTCAGAGAACATAATCCCCAGGCAAGAATGTCGTTGTGTTTTGACAAGCTGGTGATTGATGGTAAAATGTTCACTTATAACATCGAAAATGAGTCTATTGAGGAAAGGGTTGACAGGTGGCCCCGGCCCGCAGTTAGATCAATTAACTATTATCGCTTGCAATGTAAAAGGATTAAGGTCAAAAATGAGGTTTCCAGACTTTTACAAAGCTTTCACAAGTATTTTGAATCAGCGACTAAGATCTAGAGCACAAGATATTTGGTTAGATGAAGTGAGTGCAAATCAGAAGTTAAAGAAAACAATCGACCCTGAAAGATATATGTTAAATATTAAAAATAAGAAGTATAGTAGGGCATCATTATTGCTCAGATGCTCAGCACACAAACTTGGTATCGAGACTGGTAGGTGGTATGGTATCCCCAGAGATGAAAGAATATGTCTTTATTGTCATATGTATATAAACATGGATGTTATTGAAAATAAATCCTATCTTATGTTCAGTTGTCCTTTATACAGAAGTCTAAGGCTAAAGTACCTGGGAAACATACTTAAAAATTGTAATGAAGATTTTTTAGAACTTATGAAAGTATGTAATATATTACATTCACTCATTCTCAATAAGACGTCACAATTGGGTTCCAACCGCTGTTTATAAAAATCTGAGGATAATTGCTGACCAGTCGTAATATGTATTGAAGGTTCCAGCTGTTATTGCGATATATGTCTTGGAGGGGCCCTATGTAGCACGTGGACCACAGAATCACTGGTCACAGCTCAGACCTCCTAGAAACCCAGTCTGCATATCGCGTCTGAAGGTGTCCGGCCCGGGCCGTCTGGTGTATCTGTAACGTCAAGCATTAACAAGTCTTCACGGGTAGATTCCACCAAGGCTAAAGGCAAGGGTAGAAAAGGGAAAGGAAAGAGTAACAGGGGGAAGGCCACAGGTATGAAGGAGCCTGTACCGAAAAGAAAAGGCAGCGGCATGTCACTCGTTCAGAATTACTTCTGCTTGTTCTGCAATGAGCAGTACATCGAACCCATCCGGGAAGATTGGATTCAGTGCAAAAGGTGCTTGCACTGGACGCACGAATCCTGCTCAGCATACGATGGCCGGGGTGATTACATCTGCGATTAGTGCATGTTGTAGTAGGGTCTACATAGCATACCTACGGCTAAACTTCTGTACTGTACGTTACGGTCTGTTGAATTCTGTTTAACGACATTAATTATACTTGGTTCAGTTGTGAAATCGATGAGTTTCGATTACGATGTACTCTGGATATCATTTGCTTTCGGCAGGTGCCTTCAGCAAGTCACTTTATTTTTAGATGAGTAAGTAGATGTCAGTTCTTAAAAGTTGAAATGTACGTTACCTTTAACATCATTCAGGAAATGCAGCTGTTTCATGGTAATTCCATTTATCGCCAAACCATCACTACTACCAAGACCTCTTGTGTTTTTCAAAGTAGGAAGAGCATAATGAATAGCTTTGCAATGCTGGCGTAGCAAGCCACCTAGTTTACCAGAACAACGTATTTGCGTTGATATCGAAAATTTTCTCGTTCATATTTTAACCGTATCGTTTCCTTACCCAAGTATGCTTGATTAAACGTTAGTTCCGATTGCATCCGTGATTTTACCTTCTATTCTTCCCAGGCGATAAGAAACTCTGATTCAAATGGAGTTGAAGCATCTTTTATGGAGCCAGGATTCACTTCTTTGAGGTGCTGTCAAGTGTAACGTACATAACAGTGACCAATTTTGGGCTTCGTGATGCCTGCTATTGAAACACTGTAACATCGTACCATATGGGATCTTGATGCCGAAAATTCTTATTTGCAAGCTTTAACATATATGCATTTCAAAAACATCGCTAAGAATAGTATTTACAGAGGTAACTTTTTTGGAAAATTCTCCCCTGCAATTGTAACGTCTTATTGAGAACGCGTGATTACTTTGCCTTTAACATGGTATATTCGACCAACCTTCTTGGCACCCTGACTTTCACTCAGAAAGTCCTGATTGGGCATACAGACAAGGTTAAGGTTTTGCCCAAGCTGACTACCTTATTGACAAGAATACATTCATAAACTCTATGGAACCATTATTCATTGACAAGTATTCAAACTATTACAGGTTAGCCAATTTACCGGCTCTTTTAAATTCCTTACACTTAATTTTAGCCAATTTACCGGCTCTTTTAAATTCCTTACACTTAATTTATTGAGGACTAAAATGGTGTCTCCGATTTTTACTGGCATATCTAGTTATAAGGCTGTAATTTTTTAGGAGTTTTTAGGAGTAAAGTTTCTTGAAAAAAATAGATCTGCCACTGGTGGTTTTGAGTGCAATTCTCATTCTAAGTGGGGATGTAGAACAAAACCCAGGCCCTACAAGAGGCAAAGGTAGCAGCCGACAGACCAGAATTTCTCCTACTGGACATCTAGGGAAAGGGAAGAGTATATACAGGTAGAGGCATTGCACCAAGAGCTAGCTGCACTACAAAAAACGGCCCAAGAATGTTGTATAAAGATAGAACATCTGTCAAGAGATAACGCAGTACTAAAGAACAAGTGTGATTACATGGAAAATCAAAGCAGAAGAGATAATCTGGTATTCTATGGTGTGGATGAAGATGATCAGGAAACGTGGGATCAGAGTGAAGCCAAAGTTCACCAGTGTATTAGCGAGCTTGGGTTGAAAGGTGTCACACAGATCGAAATACAGGAAGCTCATCGTGTGGGCCAGAAGAGAATAGGCAGATCCAGGCGGTGTACCTTATTACAGTCTACAACCCAGCACAACCGACCACCTTTCTGGTAACTTATTATTGCACTTCAGTGGTCCTTTTAAACATTCGCCGGCTAGGCCAGCCTCCGGTAAACTTAACAGTAAAATTAATGGACCGAGCATTCTCATCTTAGGGGACTCTCCAGTGCGTGGTGATGGCTGCTGTCTTCTGTATGCAATTTGCACAAGCCTCCATGCTGACGAAAGAGTAATGATTACTCCAGATCAGAATGCCAGTCGTATGATGGAGGTGGAACAAAACGAGCAGTTGTACGATGCATTTCGCACCGACGACGATGAAGAGAAGAAAACTACATGTAACCGCTACCTTTCCCTTCAAAATCGTAACCATAATGTTGCAGACATGCTTCTAAATATTGCCTGCAATGCATTGAAATTAACAGCCAGGGTGATCAGGTCGCCCGATGGATCATCAAACGAAACCACCATAATGTGGAATGAGAAGAATGAGGCTGTGACAGTAATTCATGACATATTTTTGACTTGTTTTCTTTATTTAGATTTTCTTTGAGTTCTCACTCCTATATGGCAACAAAAACATGCAGAAAATAGCAGATAACTTAAAAGTGACCCTCACTGCTATGAAAGAAGCTTGTGAGATTGAAGGAACGGTTGAAGATGTATTCACCCTTCACCAAAGCCAGATATGGCAGTTGGACAACTCTTGGGTCTTCTCTTTACCCTGAGAGGACATATGAGTAAGCCCATTGGGGGGGGGGGGGGGGTATAAAGAGTTATTCAGCTCTGTTCTAGTACAAAAGACACCGAGCTGAAGGCACAATTGATGAGAGCACGTAAGATCACCCATGGGATGTCTTTGCAGATATACCAGGCAGACCAAGACCCTGCAGCACGTTATGATAGGTATGCTAGCCTTATTAGGAGAGCACTAAGCAGGAACGTACTGTCTCCATAAAGCTCAAAATCCCACATCCCTACCAGGCAACTGTTTTACTCCGATTGAGATGCCAATGATAAGGCCCCTATGACACCTTTTAAACACCTATTGGGAATGATGGGTCGGACACTATTGATTCAGAGGCTACTACATGGATTTCTAACCCAACCAACGCCAAGTTTACTTCGACAAGACGGCATGTCTGATGAAGAACTGTCAGATTTGGAATATATACGACAACTCATTGGAAAGTGACAACCCCCTGTCGCCAACTTACAATTGTACTACAGAGCATGCTCAGAGGAACTTCCCAGCAATATTGAAGCAGCAATATTTAAACAGGTATTTTGAAAAAACTGGTAAGATTTGCACAGAAGCTCTGCCGTTATTGGCAGCAGATACCACATGCCAAGAAGCCAGCTGCGAGTGCCTGTGATAGGGTTCCTCCAACCATGTCCTCAAAGATGAACATTTCTATGCCATGTGAAATACTGAACTACCTTCCCAACAACTCTTAGGGACAAGACTTTAATTGAGAGGCATATTCAGTGGATGAAGGAGGAAAAGAAAACTAACTGAAATGGAATAAAGACGCCTTTTTATTTAAAACCGAAGATGGCAGTTGAGATATTCATTGCCACTGGTATTGCTCGCTGATAACTGGTAGAGTGACCAACCTTTTATTTAAAACTATGGAGGCTGTTGCCTCCAATATACAGAAAATGGGTGAGGTTTGGGCGACAATGGTAGCCAATAAGAAACCCACCAAACGATCTGCAACAGTCTATGAAGAAGGAGAGGAAAGAGACGACTCCTCCTACTTCGATATTGACAGTCCTATGGAACACAATCAAGAGTCTCCAGTGCCTTTGAGTGATGCAGAAACCGCCATACATCAAAGCAGACACCCAACTCCTATGAATCCAAGTACTCAGCAGTCACCAGTATCTCCTATTGGTCAGGACACCGCCATACTGTCTTCAAATAGATTTGAACCCCAGTGAGTTCAAGGACTCAGGAATTCACGAGGTGCACACAATTTCAATTTAGTTGTTAATCTGATACTTATGGTGAGCTTAAGTGGAGCAAACAATCCGAGTGAAGTTTTGAAAAGTTCGCAGTGATACCAACATAGTGACCCACGCTATTGTAGAGTGGCAGGAAGAACATTCACCTATCGATGTGATCACCCTGCAGTCCATCGTAAGGCCAAGAATTAAATCAGAAAAATGTATACCATCAAATCTGAATAGTATGGGTTCACTTTATTGAGTCTACTTTTCTCCTGAAATATATGTTTTAATTTATTGGAGATTGTAAGACAAAAACACAAGTACCAGGTATACACAACATACACATTTTTTGTAATACTTTTGTCAGAAGAAATGAGGGCACTGCATCTTGAGTTGATACAACTATTCCACTTGTAATAGAAACAACAGGAATAGAACTGCTGTCACCCCAATCTAACAATTATCTTTTATACAGATTATCTCTTCAGGGGTTGGCACAGATTCAAGGCATGAAAAATTATCCATTTATTCCTTGGTTGAGACAGTGAATAGTAGATTGGGAAGCATAGACCCAAACAGGTTAATCTCACGTATGCCAAGAAGTACTGATGAGCATTGGAAACACCTTCATTGCAGAAGCAGAACAAGATTAGTGATTCACAACTGCATGGGAAGAAGACAGGCAAATATTGCCTCTGATTTATAGCCACGATTTTTTTCTTATGAAAATGAATGCCTTATAGAAAGTGCTGGATGCACCATACGACTTTACAGCAAGCGACATGCAACTGGTGAGAAAATGCAATTGTTGGGAAATGAAAGCCCTCTGACTCAAAAAGAGTAAGATAAAAGATTAGAAGAACAAAACTGGTGATTCACAACTACATGGGAGGAAAATGGGTAGATATCGCCTCAGATTTATGGAAACAAAATTTTTTAATGAAAATGCCTTATACAAAGCACTGGATGCACCGTATGATTTCACAGCGAGTGAAATGCCATTGTTGAGAAAGTGGCTCTGTCTACTGCTGACTGAAAACTTGCCAGTGAGGAGTTCACAGGGTGATATCAAGTACTGGAAATACAGTACAAATAGTTTCTCATCACTATGTTTACAAAGGCATAGATCCTATGAAAGAGTGTTGGAAACACCTTCATTGCAGATGAAGAACAAGGCTGGGGATTCACAACTACATGGGAAGAAGAAGGTCAGATACTGCCTCAGATTTATGGCAACAACTTTTTTTCTTATCAAAATGAATGCCTTATACATCGCGCTGGATGCACCATATGATTTCACAGCAAAAGACATGCCATTGTGGAGAAAGTGGCTCTGTCTAATGCTCACTGAAAACTTTCCAACGAGGAGTTCATGTGGGTAATATTAAGTACTGGAAATATAGTACAAGCAGTGATATGTTACTATGCTTCTACAGGCACAGATCCTACGAAAGTGAAATCTGGTTTTCAAAATGTTTACAAACTCAAGTTCAGAATTTTGGCAAATGTATGTTATAATACTATTTGTATGCAATACATTTTGAGCAATTAAATATTCAGTTGGTTTTATGTCCGTGACAACTTACACACTGTAATTTTATGATTATACCTAATGCATTGAGGTCACACCCAATTTTCATGTGTTATTCCTTATATTTCTTATTCAGCTAGTATAACCGTGTAAGTATAAAATCATAATTATGACCCTTGTTTCGGTGTTTTGTGCAATGCACACTTGACTCCTATATATAAAGGCATAGCACTTCTTTTTCACATATGATAACCGTAAGTTAATTAATATAATAATTCTGATACAGTACTTATCGACCCGTAGATGACCTGTGTGCCAATGATCAAATAATATGTACATAGCACTATTAGGTAAGACTGCTACATTTACTACTACATATGGGGTATGGTCTCGTAAAATTATTCATATACCTAAAAATAGAGATGGAATGTTTTGATTCTTATGAAAAATATACAGAATTTTTCATATTTGTCTAACCTTTATCCAGGCACATAATGCCATACCTAATTTAAAATGTTCTTCTCTATTATTCAATGTCACTGTTACACAGAGCAACAGATACTTCATTGATTACCTCGCGTCACTGGGTTTAATAACGGCATGGACTTTCTGTTCAACCTGACTGAACTGATCTCCACTTCAAAGTTCCTCTTTTCCCTCAGTGATAACAGTAACCAGTATTTTCCCAGTGTTCCTATTCTCTTCCATGTACCTGTGTGCATCTGCTATCCGCTCCAGTGGAAATTCTGTGTCTATTATAGGATGTAACTGCCCGCTCTGGAATGCTGGGAGGGCCTTCTCTGTGAAATCCCGGATAAGCTCAGCTTTATACTAAAATGAGAATTTAATAATTTTGTCATAATTCTGTCAATATCCACTTTCAACCAAATTATATTAAATAAAAACAGATTAATAAAAGTAGCATTTCCCATGTTAAACTTGGTACATTCCTTTAAAAAAGTCTGGACCAAAAAATTCAGCTTACTGGCCTTTCAGTAAATCAAGATATAAGAATCCACTAGCCCAAAGCAGAAATAATGGGGCATAACCAGTAACAGGACAACCCAACAGCATATAACTGACCCAACTTCAGTTTTATTGGCATTCCAAGTGGGACAAACATGAAACATCAGAAAGTGTGAACATTGGAAAACAAGTGAGAGCTTTGTGCTAGCATCCATCTAATGAGAAATGGAGGGAAAACTAAAGAGAGGGAAAGGCAACATCATTACATGGCAGGACAGAGTGGAGCATGTTCATAGACATGCATAGGGAGACGTGTTCACATGTGTCACATGACCCGCCCTAAATATTTGAACTCCTGTCCTGTTATGGCACATTCATTCAGTTCAGCGCCACGGACTCCCAGGACGACATTGTTTTACATTTTCACCAGTTTTCAGGGCAGAATTCACCAAATCAGCCAATCAGGGCCTGTTATAGACGAATATAGTTCAGTGAGAAAAAATGAGTGCTTTTTTCCATTTTTTTCCTGGCATTTCTTGTGTGTTGCTAGGGTTAATTTTGGTATCAACTAGCAGAGTAGGGTGTAAACTACTGCCAGTATTTTTTTCAGGACCAGGCACAGGTGCGGTGCAGTCGTGAGACCTCTGGCGGAAGGGTCTACTGACTGTGAGTGGTGCAGTGGTTTGTTTACAAACAGAGGGGTGCACATGTTCAAGTGATGCCGGTAAGAAATATTGTTGAATGACAGTACATTTTTTTGCCATTGGGAGTTATGTCAGTGTGTCTGCTGTCCATGGGGGTGGGAAATGTTTCACAGAACAATTTTATTCATGCAGTTTTGCAGGCATTTCTTAGTATGGTCGTCAATGGGAAATTATTTGGTGGTTTCTGCCCTGAATTCAAGGTTATCATGCTTTCAAGTTTATATGTACCATAAATTTTAAGTTTACGGAATTTATTCAAATACACAATCTATGAACTCAATAAAAAATATTTTATCTGTTCTTATCCACAGCAATGATACAGTCATGGCAACACATTCGTTCATGCATGTGGGACCAGTGTTAATGTTACACATTGCTAAATATAAGAAAAGACCTCTTACCTCTGTTGATCTGGCCCGCAGTGTTGTTCCAGTAATATTGATCCTTTTCCTCAAAATTTTAGCCAACAGGTCTCCATTTATATTACCACCTCCTACATGAACACAAGAACAAAAACACTTTTAGAAATACATTAAAATTCATTAATTACCAAGGTTATGAAAAAATCCTTGCCACAATTCACCTTTTTCAACATTAATTTACGCTGTTAATAAACCAATCCACAACTATATGTTCAATTGCCTGCCAAGATATTATAAGCTTGATTCTTTCTTTAGTAAAGCCAGTCTGAGTTTCATACACAAGCGTTGTAAAAGATAGGCAATCAAGTAATCAAGTTGTCAATATCTCAAACTGCAGCAATACTTTGAAAAATAAAATGGACCTCTATATGTGAAAATGAACAATAGTTTCAAATGTGTCCTTTCCATCAATTCCTGGGGCATTGCCACTTATCTTTGCAATTAATTTTCAAGCCTTACCTAACAAACCATAAAGAACCCATCTTCCGTCTACAGCCAGTGCAGCAACATTCCTTTCCCAGAAAGAGGCCCCTATACAATCTAAGATCAAATTGACGCCTTTATCTGAAAATATAATGTTGGTGTATTATTGCATGGCATAAAAACATCTGAAGAAATTTTCTGTACTTTAAAAAGGGGGAAGGGGTGAAGAAGAGGTCAATTTAGTTTACTTGTTTGGTAAAATACCACTACCAGTCAAAGTCCTAGGACACAATATCAGTGGAACCTAAAATGTTCACCTTCATTATCTTGAAAACTTGAGTAAAATATAAAAAATATCTGCATTATTTTCTCATCAAAATCAATATTTACTCATAATTTTCATAAACCTTATGTGTTTCAAATTGTAATGCAAAATATCATTTGTCAGTATGATCTGTGACAATCCATGTGCATGGAATATTTCCTAACATCCAACCACGATTTGGGGTACAGGGAGTCAGAAATGTTGATCTGAAATTTGATCACCATTGAGTCTTATAACAAAATATACAACCATTCCTCAAAACTTCCTTAAGCCTTCCAGCTGTTTTTTAAAAGTATACAGGCCATCCTAATGACAACTGCAGGGATAATCCTGGGCTGGGCGCTTGCGCCAAATGCGCGAGCCTTTTCTCAAAGGCGCAAGTAAAATTCTAACCTGCGCCATTTTGGCGCGTACAAATATAGCAGAAACTTTTTTCATAATAAAGATCTCCCTACATAATGATGTCGCTCGAAGTGCGCGTAACGATGTTGCGAGGACTGACATGTGACCCGTTTCACAAAAATTTATCGAAACTGAAACAAGTACGCAATGAAAAACACACAATGCTCAAAACACTGAAAACAGGCCGCACGCGGACCTCTGAGAACACCTAACTACACGAGGTAGATAAACAAGTATGGCTTCTCAGTTTAGTCAGGCCGCATGTTGAGTAATCGATAAGTGAAAAGGAGAAATATTCGTCTGTTTTTTACAGACTAAATTTCAACATCTTTTTTTGTAATTTTTCACCTTTAGCGGCGCTGCATGTCTCTAAATGAAGGACAACATCATTTTCAATGCGGGAATATGCACAGTCATGATTTAAAACTGCCCATCATATTATATCCACCTAAAGGAACCAGCTTAGATATTGAAAAAAATGCACTTTTTTGAGGTGGGGACTGTGCAAGTGAAAATTAGCTGGGGGACAGGTGAAACTTGTCAGCAGTAAGCCTGAGCGGACAGGTGTCCTGAAAAATAAGCGTTAAGCCCTGCAGCAGTGTAATAATCACAAAAACTTCATGTGTAAGTACTTTAATCGATATGCCAACTAATTTTAGTAATGTTATGTAGTTGCTTGCTAGATTTTTGTGTAAACATAGATATATGTAAGACGGGTTTCTCTCAGCTTAGATCATTGCTTTAATTATTTTCAGGTTAAAAAAAGAATGCAAATATTTTGAAAAATAAAAATTCTTTTCACAGCAATGGCTTTTTTTTTTCACAATAAAATGGGATTGTCAACCTTTTCCATGCAGTGCTATTACTCAGCACAGTACAATGAATAATTTTTTGGACAGTACAATTGTTAATTTGGAAAATTTTTCCACACACTACAATTATTTAGAACTCAAGAGTAATAGTATCAAGCCTTTTTTCAGTGTTTTTAATCATATAAAAATATTGGAATATAATGAATTTTCGCCAAATAATACACGGCACACATTTTTTAAAAATGGCCCACTTTTTTTGACCAAGTGGGCCAAAATGGCCCAACCAGATTTTGACCCAGGACGATCCCTGCAACTGGATGGCTCTCTAGAGAATACTTTGCTCCCAACTAAACTTACTGTCTGTGTGCTTCAATACATGCTTGGCAAAGTCCTCTGTTTTGTAGTTGAAGCCAGCCTCGGCTCCAAGCTCTAGCGCCCTCTTTATCTTCTCCTCAGAACCAGCTGTCACCAAAGACCTGCCACCTATGTGATAAAGAAAAAAACTTTTCAATACACTGGGTCACTTGGACAAAACTCAGATAATTACTCAGTCTGAATCAAATTCCACTAAGATAACCTTATTTACTCCAAACATAACAAACTTACAATTAGTTACTGGGGGAGCCAATTAAAAAAGTGTACATTTTACACTCCCAAACGGAGGAATAATAATTTGACAAGTCTGACTTCAAATCAACTGACCATTCGCCTTTTGCGCTGGAATGAAATTTCTATTTTCACCCTAAAGGGGCCCGCACACGGTGAGCATTTGGCGCACGCCACTTGCGCTGCGCCGTTTCTCATCGTGTGCGGGGGGTATTTTGGTGATATTTTTGCCTCTCGCGCGGCTGAGCAAAATTTCTCACGTGTTTGATTTTTTTGGTCTCTTGAGGCAAATGTCTCAGCGTGTGCGGGGTGCAAGCGCCGATTGCTCACACCATGCCAACAATGCGCATGTGCCGGTAGCCGGAAACAAAGAAAAATGGCAGCCCCCAGTGAAGTAAACAAAAATGTACACAGTTATAGTTAGTCTGATTGATTAACGTGGTCACCATTTGCCATTACTTACAGAAAAAAAAATAAATATGTAATGTTTCCTTAATCACATGATCCCACAGTTCGCAGTGCGTCCGATAGGGGCAGGCCGGGAGG
>NW_019775475.1:193518-230055 GCF_001039355.2 Lingula anatina | reverse complement strand
TCTCTCTCTCTCTCTCTCTCTCTCTCTCTCTCTCTCTCTCTCTCTCAAAAATTAATTTCTAAAATGATTATATTTTATCTTTATTATTATTTTTATTTCATAAAAATTAATACAAAACATTGTAATCATAGACAAAGACGCCTTTCAAACACCCACACAGTTAAAAAATACAGTTACTGAAAAAAATGATTTTCAAAATTTGACGTCTGTAGACATGTTTTTATGTTGCAGGAATTGACACAGCTACAGAGTGAACATGAGTTGAATTATACCACTTTAAAACAGAAGATAATCTCTACAGAGTAAGTATTAATACATATCAACTGACAATACTTCATCCAGACTGTTTACCTAAGACTCTCTAGCAACACTAATATTAATTTGAAAAGTATGTTTTTATCAAATTTAAGATACAGAACTCCATAAGTGGATAATCTTTCCCCCTAGTGATTGCCCCATACTCTAACATTTTGTAACTATTATTTAGCACTAGTCTCTCTTACTGGTGAACCTTATAAAATTACACTTACTAATCTGAATCAGGATTAACATGATCAAGATAAAATTCATAGACAGTGGGAAAGTTAAATCTAAAATAATTATTTTAGTGTTTAATGTTCCATTACAGCAACCATTTGCACAGTTCATCTCAGATTGTTTATTGACATTATTTCCTTTTCCAGTTTGCTGATCAAGAAGTTCAGTTCCAAGTGTCAAGATATCCTTTTTCTGTTATATTTTATTTGATCTTATTATATACAGCACATAATCTTTTAACACTGGTTGTTAAGAATGTGTAAAGAAAGATATTCTCATTGATAGATATAATAATTATAAATAACCACAAACTTCATAACTTTGTAGTGTTTAGCTTGGAACAGTTCATGACAGTGCAGTTTTTGGAATAGTTCTACTTGTACAAAAATATGGTGGCTTTAAGGGAACAGTAGGAACATTTTATCTATTATCTTTGTTCACACGTATTCTTTATTTAGCTACAGTGGCCACAGTCATCCTAAATGATCTGAAAAGATAAAGGGAGATGTTTAACTAGATGCAAAGAGTAGTGAGGTGTAGTATGTCAAATCAATATAAGTATAGGATTTTAGAATAGGAAATGATAGCATGTGGTATACTTTAGTAAAGTCATCTTGAGGGTATTTGAAATTAGTGAATAATTACCATAAATCTGGCACTTCTATATGACCTTGACTCCTGCCGCACAATATGAGGCTCAGGGCAGAAAGCTGGAAGAGGTCTCCAAGTTACTGGAGACATATCAAAGGTAGGTATTGGAGGATTTTTTTTTTTTAGGTGGAGGATTGAAGACAGGTCCCATAGGTGTGTGCACTTTACAATTTTCATCATCATCATCACTATCATCGCTCTGTTCCATTCTTGTCTTTATGATTTTTGATTGAAGCTTTGGTGTCTATTATGCAATATATTGATCCATTTACGTTCAGTCAGTAGCCGTGCAGTTGTACAGTCAATAAATCATTTAATTAGAGAGAATGAAATGTATTATACCACATTCCATTAGATATACCATGGATCTATACAGATTGAACCATCCCAACATATTCAACTAAAAATCATATCTATAGAAATTTAATGGAATAGAACCTAACTGTTTGTGGATTTTATGGAGACTGTGAAATATGGAGTATTATGATAATAACTATGTATGATTTAAAACTGTTAGAGGAATTGAACATGGCAAGTTTGAAAACAAAAATCATTTTATATTATTATATATTTTGGTTTCCAGAGACTGTGGCAGCCTGGAAGCCAGACTGATGACTTCATTACAGGAACTGGAGCCACTGAAAGAGGTAAGTGGGTTGTGGTATTGTATATTGGGATAATTCAAACTTTTGGAGGTATTATAAAGTGGGTTTTGGCATGGTATTGTGATAACGTAAACCTTGGAAAGAAGTAAGTGGGTTTTGGTATGGTATATTGTAATAATTCAAACTTTTGGAGGTATTATGAAGTGGGTTTTGGTATGGTATTGTGATAAAGTAAACCTCCGTTAGAAGTAAGTGGGTTTTGTTTGTCATATTGTTATTAATAATGTAAACCTCTGAAAGTATTAAGTGGGTTTTGGTGTTGTATTGTGGTAACATAAACCTTGCAAAAAATGAATAATGATTTTGTCGCTGTGATAATATAACTTTCAAACTGTAAAAGATGTAAGTGGATATTGTCGTCCTTACCACGGGTACATACTGTAATATTAACCACTGAAAGAAGCTAGTGGCTATTGTTATTGTCACTGTAAAGTAATAATGTTAAACAAAAACAAACAAACAAACAAACAAACAAAAAAAAACAAGTGGATATTGTTACTGTGACTGTGTTATTGTTATCCCCTGAAAGATGTGAGTGAATAATGCCACTGTGATAATGCAGAGTTAATTACTAGTACAGCTAAAATATCTCTATAATGTTAGTCCTTAAAGCAAGTATATATATATATATATATAATGAGTTGACATTTTTAAAAAGGCACTCATTTAGCAATATTTTTTTTTAAATCATTGTAGGCTAGGACACGGCTGGAGAAAAGTAAAGCAAAACTGGAGAAAGAAGTTCAGAATCTGCGAGACAAATTAACAGCTGCTGAGGTAATACATTGTGAAAGAGTTGATGACAGCAAAATAATTTGATACTGCTCTGTTCATTCTAGTATTTAATATCAAAAGGGCCTATTAACAAGCAGCTGATGAGTCTTCAGTGAAAAAAAAAACATTGCAGAATCTGATGAAGTAATTCATTAAAAGCTTTTTACAGAAAGGACAAGGCTGGGTTTCAGAATTGATGGAAAATTAATGGGTTAAGCATATAGTCTAGTATGTAAAACATTTTTTTCAGGAAATGATGTTTTCTTTGATTTTGAATTTTAATGTAGTTCTCAAAAATATTTTATGCCTTTTTAACTCATTTGTAATTTAAACAATTTTTTTATCTGAAGTTACTGAAACACTTAACTTTTCATTGGAAATAAAATATAATCATTATTCTCATTGTCTAGGTTACATGTAGGCAGTTCTCCCAAGCAAACGAAGAGTTGATGAAACAACAGAAAGAGACAGCTGAGGGAGTCCAAAAAAACACCAATAAGAAAATCCAGATTTTGGAATCAAGGTAAGCAGATCTAGAGATATGGCATATTGCACAGGTTTTTTACTAAGATATGACAAAGAAAATTTATCCAAGAATTCTTGAGCTGTTATATTGAGAGTAACAGTTTCTGGAAAGAGGGGGTGGGGGTGGGGGGTCTTTCTGGCTTTTGCTTTTATCAGGAAGATCTAGAATTACATGATGCAAGTGTTTGGTTATTTTATGATGAATTATAGAATTTATTTATTTAAAGTATATGAAAGAAAATGTATTAATTTTTTCTTTAGCATTAAGAAGAAAGATGAGACCATAAGCAAGGTAAAAGGTATGTAATATGAATTTTTTTATGTGTTTAAAAACTTCACAATATATATTAGGTCATATAAAAGCATTAAAAGGCACATGAAAGTTTAATAACTATGGGATCTTCATTGTGTCACAGTTTACTGAGGTCCCACAGTGTATTATCCATGATATTAAAGTTGAAGCAAATTGGTGCCTGCTGTCATTGTACCTTATCTCACGGTATTTTACTGTGTTCATGTATTCTTTCTTTTTAATCTTAGACCCCATTCCCATACCTAGATCAATCCAACAAGATCGACCCATCTCCACGGGGTTTCTCACTAAATTGCTTGTAGCTTAAGTGGATTATATATCTGGCACACCTACTGAAACTGCTAAACAATAGTTAATTACCCCCTAACAGCATCAGTAGGCAGGCCAGACATCAGAGCTTCATAAGCTGAAAGCAATTTGGTGAGAAAGCTCTCGGAGATGGGTAGATCTTGCTAGATCGATCTTGGTATGGGAACCAGGTCTTAGTCTCAGAGATTTGGCTGGAACCCCACAGTGCATTTTCATATTGATGCAATACTATATTTGGTAACTGTTGTCTGTTTATATGAATCAATCACATTTAAATTTTAATACTAGTCATTGATAAAAATATGCATTCCTGAGTGGATTCCATCATGTTTTATGGTTATTGCTGGAGATATATATGAGAGAGAGTTGCAGTAGGCAGACTATTCGTGAAAAACTTGTGGGCAATGGTCCTATTATGAGGTTGAGTTATCACAAGGATTTCAGTTTTCTCTTCACCATTGTGATAGGAATATAAAGTTCATTTTGTCTAAAACTGAAAGTCTGACAATATCATCCCAGTTATTGGCCTATTCCTGATTGTGAGCACAGCAAATCAAAATGCTATCTCACATTCTCAGTTAAAGCCTTCAGCTTTTTAAACTGTTTCTGCTGTTTAACATGGTGGGTGAGGGTACACGTCAGCCATATTGCCATACACACGGCTAAAGTGGTGCCAATAATGATGCTTTCTAAAATATAGTCCGGCATGACGAACACTTTCACAACCGCCAGTGCCTCATTTACCAGGTCTGCTGTCTTACACACATAATCCCCAGAATCTGCAAGTTCGGCGTTGCGAATGATGAGACGGCCATCTTGGAATGTCTGAATATGTGAGGTGTTGTCCCCTGGTGAGATGAGTGTATCGTTATATCCGTCTGGGTCAAATGGCATGCGCCTGTACCACCTCAAGGTCACATTCTCGGGCCCGTGAAAGTTGCATTTTATGTGGTAGTCAGCAGTGCCATTTTCTATAGGGTTTTTCCGGGGACATGTCGTCAGGTTCTTGAAATATTCCGGCCAGTCATAATGACACTGTGCAGAGCATGATGGGATTGCCGTCATGGCTATCAGTACAAGACCCAGCAAAAGTCTTATTAAAGCTGTGGTCTCCATGGAATTCATCTGAAGTATTGGTTTTATGGTTAGTTTGAGACACTGGAAAATAGTTGAATGGCTTGATGAGTTAATTAAATCACATAATTGAATAAAATTCTGTTCCTTCTTAATTGGACAAGTAATGCTTCGAGAAGCACTGTATTGTCAGTGATATGAGCATGCATTAAAGGAGATAATTCAATCATTTACCCATTTAATATTTATTTATTTATTTACTTTTGGAAACAAAAATTATCTGTTGACTAATACATTAAAATCCACATGACAAATAAACTTACAGCAATTCATATTTTCATGCATAACTTTGTCAAATATCATTATTTGAACTGTAACAGTAACTTTTGTTTATACATTTTGTAACCTGTGAGTTTTCATCTTCCATTTCATTGACCAAAGGTTTAATGAAGTAGATATATATATTTTTGTATTTGTTCTGGTGTGGGAGTGATGTCAGCCCTATATAATACTAGTATATATCTCCTCAGATATTATGGTATGGGAAAAATGGTCATTTACTGAGTACAGACTCTTTAATCTGATTGGTTTGATATCTGTGGCGTCAACTCTAGATAGAAGACATTCTCACTGTCTGACACTATTTTTACTACTGTGACCCTCCTGCCACCATGGTAGTAGAAATTAATGGCTCATAGCAGAAACAGACTGGCAAGTAACTGAACACATTTGCAAAATGAATTAAATGTGTCTTGAAAAATTCCCAATCAAAGTACTGATGTTCTTGATAGGCATTGAAATATTGGAGGTAAACAACACCTTCAATATAATATTGAGTGAAAAAAAATCAGTTACTGTAAGAGTTACTTATTTTAAGTTATTCTTTGTATCTGTCTTGGTATGGTCTCAGTGTACTAAATACTTATTATAAACCTTTTTTATTATTTTGAGAAGTTTAGTCACCTGCTAAGGACATAAAGTTGTGCCCTGTATTTAGGTCAAGCCCTACAATCATGCACTTGAGTCAAATCCCATTGTTGCTCAAGTAGACAATCATTTCTGCCCCCCCCCCCCCCCGATGAGGGTGAGTAACAGTCTAGGAAGTGATGATTTAAAGGAACATCCATGCAGATAATGTCTTAAATTTGTTAGGGAGATTGGCGATGTTACTGTTGACTTAATTGAATTTTTAGTGGAATATATAATATGCAGACAAGTGAAATACATAACTATAATAATATAATTTTGTCAGTGTCTGATTTCTGTCTGACACTGAGAAACACTGGAAGGCAGACCTTCCGTGCACCCAAATATAAACATAAATTGTGACATTGTTTTTATAAAAGTGCATGAGAAGATCACCTCCACGGCTGTACAGTGACTCAGCTTACCAAAAAAAAAAAGTTTTATTTAATTACTGTACTAGATAAAGACACTGATGTGTCCAGTCTGTGTTTATATTATCATGTTACTTACACAAAGTTGAAACATTTTTGGTGTCTGTGACTCAATTTTATGAAATAATCCACTAATTTAAAATCAGTGCTCTCTAACTCTCTGGTGCACCCAGTGATTTGTAAGTCACAATACCCACCTCCATCTAGTTTTTTTTTTTTTTTTTTCAATTGGAGTCAGAATTAAGTTCCCCTTAAATCAAAAACTAGCCCCAAGCATAACAAGTCCTTACCTGCCCTGCTATATATACATGTATGTGTGCCTGTGCCTTGACATCCACAGACTGTCGCTGCTGTCCTTAGAGATAGATGTTGCTGACACTGTACCTGTTACGATATTATCACGTGCTCTAGTTATCAGACCTCTGGCAGTGATAACCAGATTGAACAAGTTTAGGGTCAACTTGAAGCACGTGACAGATAATAATGGATTGGGTCAAATATATATGGGATTTCCATCAGGCAGGAATGTTTGTTTTGGTGATTGGTGTTGTGGGTTGAATATATGGGACTTTCATTGACCAAGGATAGAGATGGGGGAGTCAGAGTCACGGTTGGGCCAAATAGGTCCTCTCCCTTTATTTTTAGGATTTTATTTATAGTCTAGGATGTAATTATCTTTGACTGTAAACAGATTGATTAAGAATTATTTTTAGTTAGCGAGCTAGATTTTATATTCGATAGCTTTGGTCAATTATCATGATATGTATTGACTTTATAGTTATTACAATAAGTGGGTTTTCTTATTTAGTATCTGTTTATATTCCTGTTATAATATTGTAACATTTGATACCTTGATTGACATGGCATTCCATTCACAGAAAAATGGAAGAAATAAAAAAGCATATGGGTATAAAAATGTTTGATATCATGGATATTTTTTCATCTTAGTCATGATTTAAGGTTGGGTTGAATATATAATATATCCATTTTTGAAAATGTGCCAATTTTAAAGTCATGATATTTATTCACTCTGCACATCACTCTGCATATCCTGCATTGAAGCTAGCTGTCTTTCCTAATTTAGACTCTGAATATTATAAAACCTCTCAAGTGAAAGTAGCTGTTGTCATTATTTCCTTTTAAAATGTATACGAAGACATGCCAGTGTAAGTTACTGGCAATCATGTAGAACTTAATCATTTCATTAGAAACAGTATGCAATGAAGAAACCTTGCAAGTGCAGAGACCAGTAAAGCAATGATTAGAGTAGGAGAAAGATCAACATAAAATAAAGAATCCAAGTACAAGGAGACATTGAGCAAAGATACAAGAAGGAGGTAGAAAATTTTGTTGATATTAAAAGCTGAATTTGAGTAAAAATCATGGATGGGATACGTCAAAATGCATTAATTTATATTTTCACTTTTGTTTTCCAGGTGAGAGCAGCAGCCTGAGAAGTGCCCTGGCCAAGGAGAGGAGTGCTCACAAACGGCTGTCACAGTCCTTTGAGAAAAACAAGGTGAGTGCTGCTATATTGATTTCAGTGAAAATTGTTTGTGCACAAAAATTGGGTGATATTCTTTTCCTTCTAATAATGGTAATGTGCTGTATTTATTCCTATTTCATGCATCCCATATGAAGTTAATAAGTTTCCCAGGGAATAAAATTTAATGCAAAAATTCAGTGATGATCTATTTTACCACTAAAATTCAGTGATATTCTGTTCTTAATATTGAAAAAATAATGAGCTGCATTTTGATTTGATGGATCTCGTATAAACTAATCAATATCCCCAATAATAGAAGAAATATATGATTCTGACAAATTGCCCCTAAGGGAAAGTCTTTGAATATTGATGTCAAGATGATTGAACCTAATCTAGGCTCATTACTGTGAAGTGGTACAGTAAATTTGAGTAGAACTGGTGTGTTTTTAGCTAGAAAAAGCTGCTGATGCACACCTTCAAGGCAACTTAGGATGCCTTCAAATGATTGATATATATTTTTGCACAGCAGAAGTGTTATTCGAGTGAAGGATGTGTTTGTGTGTGTTTGTTCACATATAAAAGGTTTAGATCATAGGATGAGAAAAAAAACTAGCACTTTAAAGTAGATGTTTTGTCAACTCAATGAAGCCCACTTCTAAGGCACTAAAACTCATGGCACAGTTCTGTTACAGTTCTGTTACAGTGGTAAATACATTACATATAAAGGATTAAACATGGCATTGCCTTTGAGACAAGAATAGTTGATCTCATTAAAAAAAAACATAGAGTAAATACCATATAATGGATTCAGCTATATATTGAATACATGCTCAATATATCCCTAAAAGATCAGGAGGTTTTGTATGGGCATTCTTGGTTAAAACTTATTCAAATAAATAAAAATATTCTACATACATATGACCACTGACAATTTGTAACAATAATATTTTTAATTTAATTTTGTACTGTGCCAATTATATCCATTATTAATTGGATTTACTGCTGAAGGACTTAGTCTATCCATGTTGAAGTTGATTGATATTCATTTTGATGGTATTTGTCCCTGAAAGGTCAAGCAGAATTATTCCATTTAATTTGCAAATTTGATCATGCAGCATAAGGTTTATTATTGTTGTTTGGCCATATTATGAGTCTAATTTTAGAAGTTATTTTCTCTTCGTTCTCATGTACAATTTCGCCAAAAAACTGCTTAATATTTTCTATTTAATTTTGTAATTCTTCTAGTGTTTCATAAATAAGCAAATGCAGCCCATTTTTGTTTCAAGCAAGTTGCTAAAACATTTATTCACATTGATTAAAATGAAAATTTCAGCAATAAAAAACATACCACCATATTTGTTCTTTATATAAACATTTAACATTCATCTTTCCTTCTACCAACCCCCCCCCCCCCCATTTTCTTCTTTTTTTTTCCTTTCTTTTTGTTTCTTTTTTATTTTATTACCTCATGTATAGAGGACAGTCCATCACCCCTGTCTTCCCTTGCCACCAAGTATTGTAATGACTCAGATGTTTTCAATGGGTAAAAATTATCAAATTTTCAGATACAGAATTTTATGTCTTAATGTATAGAAATTATGGCTTAATAAATACAGAATCTGTAAAATTCACAATTTTCTCCCATTGAAAAGATTGTAATTACTATTTTGCTTATTTATATATAACATTTTACATAAATCCTCTTGAAAGCAGCAGTTCTGGTGCATGCAGATAATACATACAAAATGACCTTTAACAGTGATTCCTCTGAAAAAAAGTGCAATTTCAAGCACCACTGGTTAGCTTTGATTGAACAAAATTGCACCTTTCTGCCATATTGTATGATATTACAGGTTCTGTATACTTACAAGCATGAAGCTGAACTAAGAGCCTTGTAATTTATTTATCAGCTGTACAAGAGACATTACTGCTAATGGATATTTACAAGTTTTATTGGTTATGCCTCTGGTTTTTACCTATACCAGTTACTTATATAGGAACTTGTTTCTGTTTGTTGTAAGTATTCCTTTTGTAGGCTATCTAAACTGCTGGGACTTTTTAAGCAGAAATCTTCGAGTATAAATAGCGTGTATCAAAGGAATAATTAAATGAAGAAACACTTGTAGCAGCCACTTGAAAGAACCCTAATCTGATTTAGACTTTTTGTCATGAGAAGCTAGAAAAGAGCAAAGGAATATGTAGAATACACCAGTGAGCCACTTGAGCAAGAAAGCGCATATGATGCTAACAAAAATGAGCACAAGCACCACATCCACCATGTAGTATTCATAAGCTGACATTTCCATCAAGTTTGAACGCAGGTGCTTGCCTCCAAACTGAATAACTAGTTCTGTCAGCTCTGCGGCCCTCTCAGTGGGCCTGTCATGCCTCGCTTTGAATATCGTGCCGGCCATCTTGACGTTGTCTTTAAACTTTGGCTCTTTTATCACACGTTTCATGGCAGCAGTGAGATCCTCTGTTTTGAAATGATGGAGATCAATGGTGATGCTCAGACCTTTGTACTGAGAGCGTGCCGCGTTGTAATGCTGCTCATTGGTGATTGGTAGATTTAACATTGGGACGCCATGATACACAGACTCGAACTGCGCATTAGCTCCGCAGTTAGTAACAAAGAGTTTAACATTCGGATGAGCTAGGACGTCATTCAGTGGGAGCCATTTCTCAATCTTGATATTCTTTGGCAAGGGGACCTCTGAGGGTTTCCCACCAAATCCCCACAACACCTTAAGTGGCCTCATATCTTTTAAAGCATTTACCAATTTCTCAGACACCAGGGGCGGTAGGTAACTGGCAACAGCACCAAACGAAACAATGATTACACCTTCTGTAGAATCATCCAAATACTTCTTAAGGGCTGGCGGGCTGATGGTTCTGGGCTGTCTTGTAGTAAGACCCCCCACATAGATGGTGTTGGGCATGCTGGGAAGGTGGTAATCTACGAGATAGTCTGTATTGATGAGCCATGCTTGGGAGTCAATGGCCAGTTTTCGCAGTGTCACAAATGGTTTCATGACGGCGTGTTTGTGGACCAGCGTGTCCTTGAGAGCTGGCGGGTGTGTGAAACTAAGAAGAATGTCGTCTAGGGTGTTCGACAGACGTTGCTGAAAGTTCATCTCCTCTGTGTGACTGGTCCAAACATTAGGGACAAAAGATGGCAGCACTGGTAACCCAGCTACATATGGATCAACAACAGAAGCCAGGGAGACGTAGGGAATATTAAGACGATATGGCAGGATATAAAGAAACCTGGCAGCCATATCTCCCGATACTATCGCAAGGTCAAATTTTTGCTTTAAGATGTTGTCGCTGAATGTTTGGTCATTCAGCATGGCTTCACCCTCGTCCACATACAGAGCTGTTAGCTTATCCATAGTTTTCCACATCTCGTTGGGATTGTAGATGCAGGCAAATGTCAGATGGTTCTGGAATTCCTCCGACTCCCACTTAAGGTGAGGAGCAGACGATGTGTACTTCATGATGCTCATGCCAGTCTTGTTAAAGCCATCTGGGACTTCTTTAGCTGAGCTAAACACTACAGTCACCTTGTGGCCTCTTTGGGCTAATTCCTGTGCTACGGATTTAAAGATGGCTAAGTGAGTCTGAGTTTGTAGAGGCAGCATTAGGATGCGTCCTGTCTTGGCCCCATGAATTGTGGGTAATGAGGCACAGAGGCATCCCAGAATTATGAAGAAAATGTTTTTGTATTCCATTTTAACTTATTTTTGAGTTATTAGAGGACCTGTAAAAAGAAAAGAAAAAAGAGAGTTTGAAAATATGATTCAGTTTTTCTTTTATACAAAAATTTAACTGAAATCACATAAATGGTACACTTTTCAGTCAATACATGTATAATGTGAAGAAATATTCATAAATAATCTATAGCTGCTACATGTACTGTACTTGTCCTCCAAATAATTTTAAGACATTTTCTTTTATGTAAAAGTCTAATAAAATGCATTCGTAAGTGTATTTGTTTCACTAAAACAAAAGTAAAATTCTAAACTGTCAGTAAAATCGGGTAACTTCCTTTCAAGACCATATTTTATCACCTAAATCAATGGAACTTTCAATTGAAAGTTATTGATCAGGATAACACCTGTTTTTTTTTTAACTGGAAATGGTTTTTCTTCACTATTTTTATGTTTAAAGTTCTTTTAAGACACCCTTTCCACAAAAGAGAAGTATTATTGCATCCAATTAACATTACTTGAAATTTGCCTTGGAGAAAATGTATAGACATTTATAAGTTACTAGTTCTCTACGGGTATATATTTGATTTTTTAATTGGAGTTTAAATGTTTTTTGGTGTTAAACAATTTTAACTACTTACCCAGTTTCATGCAGTTGTGATTTTTATGCTAGGAAGGAGTTATTCTTTTTCCTGGCAGGCTTTCATTTTACATTCTAAAATTAGGTTTTGTCCTTCATTACACAGTAATTTCTCCAGAGAAATGAGCAAAAAAGCTTTTATAGTTATTAATCCATAATCAACAAAGTCCCTATAGAAGCAAGACTAGTCCAGTTTTCCCCCAGAAAAAGATGAAAAAATTGAGGCACATTTGGAATTCCTTTCTCTCCAGAAATCAGTTTTCCCCTCAACACATTTGCACATGCACACACTTGTGCTCGTGCGCGTGCACGTGCGCACACACACATACACACACACACACACACACACACGAGCATACAAACCTCTTTAGGCATCCATTTCACCTAGAGCAGCACCTTCCTTCCTTCCTTAGCTGCTAGAGTGTGCTGTGGTGTACGTTCTCTCTGTCCCAGACACCTTGGATGCCCTTCAAAACAGAGCAAGGCAGCTTCTTCCCACTGTGGGATGGAAAAAGGCAGTTCTTTAGGCTGTGGTCATGAGTTAATAGTTTCTAATGGTACAGGGACCCTATATGAAGTCATGGCATGAATTAAAAAAGAATCAGAAAAGATGGAATGTTTGTTCTGGCACAGTTAGCTGTGTTTAAGCACTAAGGGATTCTATNTTTTTTTTTTTTTTTTTTTTTTTCAAAATCACAATGCTCACTATTCATCCATGTAAAGACTATATTTTTTCCTCTTTGCCTAATTGTGCACAAAAATGTATGGCTATACTCTGAATTGAGCTCCATCTTTTCTAAGCGAAATGAACAGTTAAATGCAGGTGTTCCGTTTGCATGTCTGAAGCGGTTAAATACAAAGAATGTGCAGGAGTGGTGATTTCACTACTTCGAATTGATGTAACATTTCATCACCTTTGAGACAGAAAAAAGGTTGGTCTCAAAGCGATTAGGGGAAGAGAGACACAAAGATATCAGCAAAATATCCCATACAAAGGAGTTTTACTCATTACAGTTGAATGGATTGGGTGTGGGGAATGATTTTACAAAAAGGCAGCACAGAAGAGAATAAGGTCTGAATGTACACAAGCTGGATACTTAAGCATAAACATAAGTTTTACAAGCTACTTTGTGGTTTCTCACCTGCCCTCTCGAAATACAGAAGGGGGAAAATAATTGACCTTACTTCATCCTGTGTTTTCCATCAGTTTTTATGTATTTGCAAATATATATTTTTTTCCCGAAAAATATTAATTGTCTTGCCTTGGCCTTAAGGCACTGAGGGAAAGTGGCAGCTACCAAGTTTGGTTCAACAGAACATTTTTACCTTTGCACATTCTGAGAACTAAAAAGGTGAGAGTCAGTGATACATGCCCCATGTGTCAGGGCGGCCTTTTTGGAGAAGGGGAGATAAAATAGACAGGGAGGAAAATGAGCCTCAAGAGACTGTTTAGCTTATTGGTTAATAGTTTTTAGTCATTTACCAAGTTTGGTGTATTTTTGGTGAGGATTTGGTTTGGATTTGGAATCTGTTTAGAAGAAGGGCTTCGATACCTTAGAGTCCAGAATTGATGGAAAGGGCATATAACATAATATAATATATTACCAGCCTCTACTGATTTTGGTGTGTTGATCTTTTATGTGTGATTGGTCATGACTGCTTCATGGGATTTGTTTTGAATGTATAGAAGTCGTTTTTTAATATAAAATGCTATGCACCCCCCCCTCCCCCCCAGGCATCAAGTTTTCCTAACTCCTGTATTATAGAAAACATTACATTACACAAGGTTTACTCATAATACAGAGTAAATGCTAATGCCTTTAAATGCCCAGTGTACTTTATGTGAGCCCTAGTACATTAAGTCAGTGCAGTTCAACATTTCCTTAACCTTTTCATCAAATTATCCAGGCTAGGGTGAACAACCCCCCCCCCCCCCCCCACACACACACACACACGCAAACAAAAAAAAAATGTGATGAAATATATCATTCCTAGGGGGATGTTTGTATTGCCAACACTCCTAAATGCCATTTTGATATGCCATTTACTGTGTTTGTAAATAAACAACTTAATAAAAAATGGGGTTCTGTTGATCATCCCTTTCCAAATAACAGATATTAGCTGTAATATATAATTATAGTACCTACCTGTACACCATGGAATTAAAAGCCTAGCTCACATCCAGGTAATTTTGTAAGTACTAGGCTTAAAATAAGTCTCTGTGCTTGCAGAAATCACATGTGAAGGTGACCTTACTAATAACTTCTAATTACCTAGATACTTCTTAACAAATGAATATTTGTGGATTTCTTATTCATAGTATTCATAAGTTGTTAATTTGTCAGAATCATGTTTAAAATGAACCGAACATCAGTTCAATTTTCTTATCATCTTCGGGGTGGAGTATCAGTGACAAAAATGTGGTCTACTTTTATGATTATTTGGATAACTCAAGTTACTGTTGGTCTAAAATAATTGTCATTTCTTTCATTTGTATAGAATAGAAACATTATTTCTAATACCTAGGTAGGCTAAAATGTTCAAGTCAAGAACAACATGTGGTTTAAAGTGTCATTATTTATTTATTTATTTATTTATTTATTTATTTAAATCAGAAATCACAGCATGGATTGACTTATTATATTCTAAGTTAGGCCAATGAGGGAGCGACCTTTTAGTGATTGCATTCTGACTTGATATTTAGCAGCAGGTAGCTTGTTCTTCCAGTTTGCAGTTTTGTAAGGTTTTGTCCTAAATGTCAGACTATATATCACATTCCCTGGCTGCTAATTTGATAACCAGTTTTTCCCTGTCTGTTCATTTGTAACGGACTTGATTTCATGCTCTTGTCACTATTGTATATAGATGTTACCAGTTATGCTGAATCGGATGTAATTGGTTTTTGGCTGTCTGTCTGTGTGTAATTGGCTAGATTTGATATTTTTGTCAGTTTATATTTTTCATCTCAAGTCAATAATATATAGTTGATATACAGCAATTACTCGATCTATTCAATGGGAGAAAAGTGTAAATTTTTCAGATGCTGTATTTTTAAGTAATAATTTCTTCAAATTGGAACATACGTATTGAGTGGTGGGTACAAAATTAACAAGCAGGCTACTCTATAATTCTGTTCTATACAGGAAAAGCACCGCAAAGTGCTATATAGACACTCTACTTTTCAGAATTTTTGATCAAATTGTTTTGAAATTGCAAACAAATACTATAATAATATCACTGGAGATACATGTAAGTAGTGCCACAAATCTTATGTACTCTTGATATGTTCTCAGCTATGTTTGTAAATAGACTTAATAGAACCTAGCTGAGTCTGCTGATCAGGCTCGGTATAGGGCGTATTTCCATACAAACTGGAACGGCTTAACTGAGTATGCACCACAACCTGACATTTTACACTTGTCTCATTTGGAGCAGGGGTAAATGGGCGGGGCAATGAGGATTGTGTTTAATCTCTAATGGTGAAAATTGATCACATGCTCCTTTGTCAATTATTATAGAAATTGGTAGGACAACATAGGGATAAGAATGGTTCGTTATGGTTGAAAATTGATGGGACTTCAGAGGGATTAGTTTGGCTTTTTATTTTTAGAAAGTTAAATTAAGTGGTCCTTAGTCCAATTTTATGGAGGCAACAGATGGATTTGTCTGGCCCATTGAAGTTAAAAATTAATCCTGTTCGCTTGGTCTTCATTAAATAATTAATTTAAACAGTTACAAACTAAACTAGAAATGCACCGTAGCATGCCTGTAGATGTATTTTGATTGATACCTGGGCAGGCTGGTTTTAGACATTTTATGTGTTTACCTGTAACTGTGAGAGAGCATTAAGGCACTATGATTTGTGGAGGTAAGGTAATTACTCAATAAATTTAAATGGAATGGGGTAATAACTTTCCCCAAATAGTATTGTTAGTTATACTTTAAAGATGATGGCTTTAAAACATTGAAAAGTTGCATTTTTTATTATAATTATTAATTGTAAGCACATTTTTGGGGCTTTGTTGAAAATGATAGATCTTGGGAGGTGGGATATTAAAAATGATGAAGTGTTTGAAAATGTAAAGTAATTACAGTATACAGAAAAACATGATAAGATCAGAGCTTGAACACAGTATTTACTTACTGGACTGATGAGACAGGGTCTGATTCAGTTAAATTTTCTGTAGTGAATGAATAATCAAGAAAACAAACATTATTTGAAGATAATGTATAGGTAGACAGTTTTTTTAATTTATTTGTCTAATTATTTATTATTTTTGTTTTACTTAATTTTTTCAAAGGGTATATTTAGAATAACTTAATTTTGTTCACATCATTACACAAGCTTTTAAACTAGAAAGGTGAAAGGTCAGTTTAAAATTCTTGATGCAGATTATCTTAACAGGTGCAAATTCTTATCTTTAATGTAACATCTGGAGCTTAAAGCTAAATTATAATAGTTTACACATTTAACTGACATTTGTCTTTTTAATTCCAGATTAAGCTGGAGCATTATTACCAGATTCTCAGGGAAAATGGTAAGTCTGTTCTTACTAAAATAAATAGTTATTTTTTTCTCACAAGTTGAAATTCATTAATTAAACATTAATAATAGCCACTGTAAATAATACAGGATGATCAGCCATTTTTGTCCTAAATATGCAGGCTGTTATACCAGCATATATACTGTAAGTCATAATTTGTTTTTACATAGGAACGATACTTTCAGATCTAGAAAGTACGTTATAGTAAAGGTCCGGTTTATACAAGGCCGTTAAATGCAAGACATGTACAAGACAAAGTACTGTACAACACACTTTGAGCAGCCAGATAATATATGTTAAAATAATTTCTGAATCAATGAGTAATCAGTGTTGCTTCTTGGCAGGGTTGATTCCCAGGCAGACCAGGGACAAAGGAGGAGGAGATGATGACAGACCAGTAGAAGACACTTTGCCTGTGGATGGTAAGTGAACACCAGAGTGGCGGAACGTTTTTCATTAATGAGTGTCTTGCTTGAGTCATCCAGTAGAATTAGAATCAAGAATGTATATCTAATAAATTCTGGAATTTACATGGAAAAATTCAACAACTAACCTGTCTTTCTCTGACCTTAGTCAGTAAGTGGATGTACTGTTGAAAAACATTTTTATTTCAGATGACACAGACAAGGAGCAGTCATCTTCAGCCAGCACCAAGCCACTGCCCTTGCCAGGTCCAGTAAAACCAGCTGTGGGATCATCAGTGGAACTGAAAAACCCTAAGACCAAAAATATTTCAAAAGCTCCTCTTGTACCACCTGTACCTTTACCAGTGCTGCCATCTACCGGAGAGCATGTGGTGCCACCTATGGCGAAAAAAGACGAGGATGCAGATGATGAAGAGATGGAGTCATTTTTCTTCAGTCTGATGCCTCCAATATCTCCACTTCCTGGATCTCCTTGTGTAATGGTGAGAGCTTTCATGTTTTTAAACAAATGAATTAATATTTTTATGATTTTGATTTACAAACAGAGCAACAGTAATATTTTATAATGTTTATAATCAGAGGGCGCATTTGAAGGTCAATGGTTGGCCCTTGTCCATTTATTTAAGTTGATAAAGAAAATCTCACATAGCTGTGACAAAGCAACAAGTTTTCCATGTAGCATTTTTCACGAAAAAAAAAAGAAAAAAAAACTTCTGAGGTATAGTGTCTGAATTACAACACAATCAGCCCTGCTGGAATGCCTTACATTTCACATGTGGCATATTTTTAAAATTTTTATTTAATATGTGATCCTAGGTATGTTGGTGGAATTACTTAATATGCTTCATATAATAAATATAATGGTTATATTTTGGTTTGGACATTTGAAATAATGAGTCACTAAAACTACAATCAGATACTGTAATGAAGAATATAAAATATTGTCATATACTGGCTTTGAAATATGATCTGTTGTTTCATTTAAGTTTCATGAGTTATTATGTTATAATAAAGAATTTTCTTTCTCCAGGGTCCAGTGGGTCATATCTCTACTTTAGACTCCAGCTCAGATGATGAGAGTTGTGGTGAAGAGAATTGTGATGGAGGCAGCGAAAGTGAATCCCTAGCTGAAATTGCCAGCAAGATAGAAACAGAGTTCAAGGACACTCTGAAAAATTCTCCTTGTCGACCAACCCCACTTCAGTTATCTTCACCACCAAATCACCACCTCAGACGGTCACCTAGGCTACAGTCTCCTCAGCAACAGTCTCCTAGGCAACTGTCTCCAAGGAAACCTGGTCCACGTAGACTGGGTAGTTTGGTGAAGTTGCTAGGCAGCAGCATGGAGTCTTCCATTGAAAGTCCAGCAGTAATGAGTAGCAGTGCCCCATTTCCCTTTGCTCATTATACTGAGGGGGAGGTACCTGTTAAGGTAACTGCTTCTCAGAGCCTTGCCACCGAGGAAAAGGTTCTGCAGGAGGATTTGATGGTCTCGTCATCCTCGTCTGATGAGGAGGATGGGATTGGGGCTTCTGCCACAGGAAGCAAAGTGGATGATATTCCTCAGAATGAGAATGTTAAAGAGGATGTTGCTGTGACAGTGGATGATAAATGTGCCGTTGCAAAAAGCATGGATACTGATTGTGTTGATAATTCTGTGAAAGAACATTGTGGGAAAGAAACCTCCAAATTTGGTGATGGTGATGAAGAAAGTATTATGAAAAAAGAGTACAGTATTGATAAACATAACAAAGTAGACCCAAGTATGAAAAACACTGAAAAAACAACAGAGAAAATGTTGAATAAAACAATAAATAGACCTCTTTCTTCATCTCCAACAAAAATCCTGAGGACTAAAAGGAAGCACAGCATAACTGAGGTTGAAAAAGATACCATTAACAAAGTTTCAGCACTCTCAGACTCAGAATCCGATGTTAGTGAACACAGCACATTTTCCCGAACACCAGATGGAAATATTAAAAGAATCACCAGACAGTCCTCAAAGTCTGAAGAAGTGGAAGACATTGATCTGCACACCAGTAGAGGGCGCAGGAGAACAAGAAGTACCTGCAGTAGTAGCAGCAGTGTGGACCTCTTCAAAGAACCTGTGCAACCCGTGAAAAAGGGAAAGTTGTTGCAAAGTGTGGACAAAGAGTGCACATCACCTGTTACGCCAACAAGGCGTCGTACAAGATCATATGAAAGTCATAGTCAAGATGAAGATTCTCTACCAGATAATAACCCTTCTATAAAACAGACCAGAACAAGGGCTAAATCTGAGAGTGAAAACCCTAACCAGAATTCTTTAATGTCAGATACACCCACTTTGAGTCTTACCGGGTTAGAAACAAGAGTTGAATCCCATGGTAAAGAAACTGTGCCTCGAATTACCACCAGAAAACCTCTCACAAGGTCAGCAAAGGCTTTTGAATCTCAGAGTGATAATGAGATTATAATGAGGAAAGAAACAAGGGTAGGAACCAGAAGAATAACTAGGTCAATGAGTGCACCAGAGGATGGTCCTAATACATCTCCATTAAAAGAATTAACTGATGCAAGCAGTGTATCGCTCTTTGTAGACAAAAGTGCCAAAGTGTTGGATAGTTCTGGAACTGAAAAGGAGAGAATTCCAACATCTGAGAGCAATGTAGCAATGAGGTTGAGGAAAAGACCGTTGGTGTCAGCTGCAAGTAAGGAAGATGAAGACGTCACACCAAAGCGCAGGTTGAGATCACATGATACACTCAGCCAATCAGATGATGATATGAAAAGTTCTAAGATGGATAAAGATCCATTATTGATGAAACCTCTTAGACAAAACACTGACTCTGAATGTGCAATTGTAAGTAATAACTTGGAAATAAAATGCCCTGGTAGTGATGATGATAAGAAATTGACAGTTTTGGACAATACTGAAAAGACAGAAAAAGCAGTTGCTTTGAGAAATAGTTCCATGGAGTCTCCAGCTAAGAAGATGAAAACTCTCCACAGGCAGGCCAGTGTAGGTGATCCAGTTCCAAAACCAGCAGAAGTAGTGGCTGCAGAAAAGGTATTGGTTTTACATTTTGATAAAACAAAAAGATTGCTTTTTTATAGACTTTTGTTTCAAAAATATGATCCATTCTTGTTCTCTGATAGAATATTTTTGGTTGACATTTCTGTTTTGGTTATTTGAGGCCAAAGCATTTAAATACAGAAAAATACATTTTAAAGATTTATATTATTTATTTTGATATGCAAAGTAAGAAAATATGCCTCTTTATCATATAGGCCACATCTGACCACCAGGGGGCCCCACCAGGCAAGGAAGCAGAATCAGACAAACAGTTTTTATCAGCAGAAAAGACAGACTTTATTTCTGAGGATTTATTGAAGTCTCGTAGAATAACAAGGACACAAATAAAAACTGTTGAGAGGACAAAGTCAAGGCACCAAACTGTGAATGGAAGTGAAGGATCTTACTCTATTTTACAGGGTGATGAAGATTCCAACAAACAGTCCATGAGAGATGTTGGTGGTACACATGATGATGATATATCAAAACCAGAAACTGGATTGAATACCAAAACTACTGATTCAGATCCTAATTCAGAAACTGTTCAAGCTGTTACACTTTCAAGCAGTTTAACTTCTCTCTGCTCCCAGGCTGTTGGCATGGCAAGTTCTGTAATTCAGAAGTTAACCTACGTCCCTTCAACTACTGGCCAGGTCTTTCAACAGCCACCTTCCATAGTTCGGGTCAGTCAGTCCGCAGTGACTGTGGTATCCCCAGAGACCAGCGGTATTCCGGCCACGGGGTCAGTGGTGTCCAGTAGGTCCAGCACCCCCAGTGTGGCGTCCTCGGTGTCGGTGTCACATATCTCTGCTGGCAGAGACTCTCCAGTGTCACCATTACATGGATCACCAATTCACATGTCACCCGTGGCAGAGAGAATGTCACCAGTGCAGAGTGACAGGGAGGGGGAGAGGGAGGAGATTTCGCCTCTGTCACCACTTCCACCGTCTCCTACTCAACAGGGGGAGCCACTGTCCCCACTTCCTTCTTCACCTACGGATGAACCTGTGGATGTGCCTCAACTGTCTGCGGCATTGAATCCCCCATCCACAGGTGCAGAGCCAGAAAGATCAGCATCAGTATCGAGTCAGGACAATTTGGAGGCTTTCATGCGTTCTTTGAGAGAACCCTTGCTGTCGCCACTCCGCAGTGCACTAACACCGCTCCCAGTGCCAATTTCACCACTGCCACAGACGCCAAAACCACACAGATTGGTGGCAGGGAGGAAAATCCAGGTGCACAAGTCTCCTTGTAATTTTCACTCTCAGGTCCCCCCTGGGGCTGTACAGGTGAAACCCAAACATCCTGAAACTCTGCCACAGCAGACGTCTAACACAAACGACTCATGTAGAGATAGAACAAAGGTTATTTTGACAGAAATGGGAAGTGGTGCAATGAGCTCACAGGCAGCAGCCCTGCAGATTTTGAGGAACCAGTCAAAATCTCAAGAAACTGAGTGCTGCAAGGATGCTCTGAGATCAACCAATCAAGGACACGTTCAAGCAAACCGGAAAATGTCTGATTTGAGGTCCAGGTTAAAGCAGATGAACAAGGATAGTCATGCTTTCAAACCCCGAGTGCAGCATACGTCTGCCATGTTGGACCCCAAAACTGATATGCCTGGACAATCAGGGTCGTCATCTATTGGAGGTCAAGGTCATGAGTTGAGGTCAAATGGGCCACAAGTGTCTGTAAGTGAAAATGCACAGATAGAGGCAGTGGGAGAAGGAACAGATTGCTTGGGAAAGAATAAGAGAAAAAAGCGTAAGGCAAAGCAAAGGAAAAAGAAAGTAAATGATCTGGCAGCAGGTGATGGGGACAAAGCAGAAGAGATTTCAGTGGAACCTAAGACCACAAAACCAGAGGCAGGTTCTCAAAAACTTTCTGAACTGCAAGAAAAAGTGGTGCCACATAAACCCAAAGTGCTGCAGAGACACGAAACACAGAAGCAATTAGAAGTTACAGTCCAGGAGTGTTTTACATGCTACCTGAAGATTAAGAAACCCAACAAAAGTAAGTGTTAGAAAATAAGGTTAATTACTGAAAGTCAGTGAAGCTGCTGTAAAATGGTCAGTTTGAAAAAAAAAAGATACAGTGTTATTTGTCAATTTATGCTTCAGAGGTTTTATTTTGAAGATTGGGACAGTAATAGCATGCTTTCTGAACTAGAATCTTGTGCATGTGTTACAAGGCACTGGAATTGCATTTCAATTGACAAATGCCTTGTTACCCTTACAGCAAAGTGTTCTATATGTTAAGCAAGTTGTCTGATTGCTGGAGTAATATTTTACAATTACTTAATGAATGGTCTCTTTGTATCATCTTAGTTAACCATTAATTTTTTTACAGGAGCAGACATTATCTGTCAGGACATCCTTTCCTCTCCGCGCTCACCACATATTCTGGCAAATGTACTGTTGAAGGCCACACTTACATGGGGGGCTGCCAGTTTTACTGCAAGGGCAATGATTGACAGGTTACTAAAGGTGAGTTTGATGTGGGTCTGGTTCAAGGACATTTTTTTATTATTATTTTCATTTACTTAATATTTATTTATTTATTTATTTATTTATTTATTTATTATTTTGCGGGGTATTTTTTATATTAAAGTTATGTTTTTATTTTATTTATTTTTATTTTTTGCATGTTATTAATTTCTTATTTATTCATCAAGAACAAAGGTATGATATACAGTCCAAAGCGAATTCAGTAATTATACACTATACAGAAGTATTTATGTTAACAATCGACTTAATTGTTGCTTTAATGCCACTGTTTTCTTTCTGAATTTGATAAAATTGATGCAAAGATTTTCTTCTTCCTATCTCCAGCACCTAGAGAAAAAAGAGTCTGACATGACATCCCAGCTTTATGGCCATTGTGTCTTGGGAAGACCTCAAACTGAGCCTGTCTTGGCCACCTATGAACAGAGAACTCTCGAGCTGCTGTCGGTGCTGCATAAAAAAGACTACGTGGTTAGTGATCAGCACCATATTTGTATATAGTTCTTTGCACATCACATAGTAAAGCTGTGATAGGATCATACTGTGAACTTCTTCATCACCTTCAAGTTGAAACGTGTCTAATGAACATGTTGCATGATATCCCCATTTTCTCTTTTCCTTTCAGGTCAATTTCAGTTAAAGTTGTTATTTTGATAGTACATAATGTTCCATAATTTGTATTCTGTACTTTGTACTGACATACTTAATATGTAAATTTTAATGATCAAAGTATATGTTGGTTTGGAAGCCCTTATGTTTTGCTTTATTGTATGGGAAAAATTGACAAAAAATTGATTGTTGGGTCAATCTACTGGCTTTGTCACTCTTGTTTCTCATTAACAAAAAAATCGACTTCTTTGTGATTAGGAATCTGAATGCCCTTGCATATTTATTCATTTATTTAACAAAAATTCTTCTTGTTGTTTATTTTGCTGCATTTGTTTTATCTCATATATTTACTTACTTTTTTGCTAGGGTAATGTATCCATATAAAAATACTATTTCATAATTGTAATCATGATGATAATGGTTTTACTTGATTCCAGAATGACCTTCTTGGCCATGTGTCCAGCCTGGTATTGAAGGTGCTAATGTCAAAGAGTGGTCTCAGTCTGTCACAGAGACTAGGGCTAGTGTGAGTACATGGGAACTCTTTCCCTTTTTCTGATAAAAACTGTACAGTCAGCTTGTTATACATGGAAGATTTTCACTTAATTTCTTTTAAATAGTTTTAAGATTCACTTATTTTAATTCATTATCACATTCACACAGGATAATGGAATACTTGTCTAGTCAGATAGAGTATTTATTTATTTATTTTTAATTAATTATTTATTTATTATAAAATGTTTTTAAGATGCACACATAATAACTGAGTTGTTTCAGCTTCATTCAGTCGATCATGCCTGTTACTTTACAGCCGGGTATACACTGCCCTGTGTCGTATACAAGGTAATATGGAGTCCGCCAGAGTCTGGCTGTACTGGTGTATGTATAACAACACCCCAGGGTCCAGCACTGTGGCAGTGACCATGGCTGGAGTTTGGCCACACCTACTGACCAAGGCAGAGAAAGGTCAGTATATTTGTATATTAATTGTTTATTTTACATATATACCGGTATAGCATGCGAAGGCTATACATTTGAAGAAAGTTAAAGGAAGGCAGAAGTGATTTCACTGGATTGCTGTTTATTGCAGGCTTGAAATACACAGGACACATGTACAAGCTAAAAATAAAAAATAATAGATAATACAGATGTAAGCACTTTGTGAGCTGCTAAAAAGTTGATAAGCTCTGAAATATTTGAGATAAATTTCAAGTGTCAACTGTTAATTTCAGCTGCAGATGTGTCCACACTAAATGTACTAAAATAGTTTCCTAATACATGCAAATTAATCAATTCTTTCAGCTGTGGATTTATTGTCTCTCAGTAGTAAAGGTGTCTGTATTTTTGGATGAAATTACTTCCTTTAACTCCATTACAACATCTACCTATGCATTAAAATAAACTTGTAAAATATAATAAAAGCTTTCATCTTACTAGTTACACAGAGGTTCCATCCAAAAATGAGGGAGTCATCCATAACCTCCCCCTCCCCACCATTCTCCTCTGTACACCACCTCATCATAATATCAGTATAAGGCCAGTATTCCTCTTAAATGTCACTGTTTATAACAAACTATACATTTTGCACGGTGTACATATGATAGAAATAAAACAACATGCAAAGTGGAGTTTTGATTTACTCATCATTGCTTTGTTTTCATATCTCCTGTTTGAATGATACATCAAAACACAAAATCATCAGAACTGCCATATTTACAGTATCACACTATCAAAACAAATATAGAATAATCAAGCTATACAGCATAATAACAATTATAATATTTTTCTGACCCCCTATTATCATTCAATGTGTTCATTCATATTTTATTATTCATTTGGTTACAAATTATTTTCATACTGTAGGGTTTTTACCCCGAATTGTTATATACAATTAAAACAAACCCACAGCATATTCTAATTTACTTTGAGCCAGAAACATATAAATAAGCGTCTGGCTTTCTGAGCACCAATTGCAACAACACATTCGCCAGAAACTTAACAATAAATTGTCATATATATATATATTTTTTTTTTTTTTTTGGTCTGGCTACACTTTTACTTACATTTGTGGTGAGGCCAGTGTGCATACAGCTACAGTTTGTCAGTCTATTTCAACTAAGTTGGATGTATAGTATCCATTGATAATATTGGTATAAACAGTGAAATAGCTATATTTCTTGTAAAACATACACAAAAATGAACAAAAACTCACAATGCCTCTTTTGTTGCCCTTTATAGCTTCTTTTTATGGCAACCTTCATTGAACACCTTTTACATCTTTGTAGTGTTTCACTAGTCTGTATACTTGTAGAGAACAATTTGCCCATCTTCTGTGCCATGTATTAAATGACCATTGCTGCTCACAGCAATATGGCCCCCCTCACATGGTAGTTCAAATGTATGCTTAGATTTCATGTCTTTGTCCAAAACAAAAAGCTTTTTCTCAGTTGTAGTAACCAAAGTATTTCCATAGATATCTGCAGCAACATCTATCATATTTGGCCAATATTGCCCAGTAAATCTGGACACACATGATTGATGCAGCTGATTACCATTTGATTCAAACACCACAAGCGCTTTATCACTGAAACTGTAAATGTTGTCATTTGATTGGTTGATATAAATATTGGTTGTGGGAGGCAACTCAAAAGATGAACCTTGTAAGAGAATCATTTCATAGGTTTCTGAAATCTCAAATACCTTCAAGTTCCTGTTTAGACCAACATAAACTAAACCTCTCTCATCTACTGCAATGCTGCAAGGCTCAAACAGCTTAGGGTTGAAATCCACAGTATAAACTTCATCTTCCAAAACATCAAACACCTTTACAAGGCCCTCATCAATAGAAAGTATGTTGCCATTTGGTAAAACTGCCATGTCTTTAGGGTCAAGGAACCCATTAATGACTAAGGCAGGTTCATCTTGCTCTGAAAAAACCTCAACCATACCTTTACTAAGAACATAGATCTTGTTACCAATAGCAACAATTCTTTTTATTTTATCATGCCCACCATGCAATGTTTTAAATGCCCTAATTGTAATCAGTTTTTCTGTCAGTTTCTTTTCAATTTCTAGTTGCCCAAACAACTTCTCTACTAGTGTTTCTACATCATCATTCTTTGGCAGTGTTATTCTGGTCACATCTTTAGTACTTATTAGAACCTCTATGTCACTTGGTTCCAGATATTCTACTGAATCAGCACAGAGTAACATTTCAGCATCTGTTGGTTGCTCCAACACATGGACATACCTTTGCTTTTTTGTCTTAGCTTCATCTTCTTGTTCTTTTAACATTTTCTGTTCTTGTTCTAATTCGTGTAAATCTCTTGAATGAATATTTTTTATTACATTACACAGCACATTACATCTTCTGTCGATAGCTGCTTTAAGCATTTCTGCTTTTCTGGTGACATTTGCTACTTGATGTTTAGTCTCAGTCTTAAATTTTGTCTTCGTTTTCTGGTATTTAGTGTTTTCTTTTTGAATATCATGTAGTTTCTGGTCTTGGGCATCAGCCATTCTTTGAAAACTTCCTTTTTTCTCTTGAGCAGCATCTACAATGGTCTCAGCTTCATGACCTTTGTGTTGTTTTACCAGACAGGTACCACATATAAGTGTGTTGTCTGTCTTACAGTACAAGTCAAGAATTTTGTTTGGGTGATGTTCACAAAAGAAAGATTTTTCTCCAGCCACAGGCAGACCGTTGACAAAGTCCAACATTTTTTGGGTGGGTACATCTTCTGGAAATTGACCCATACCTCCTTCTGGCACATCAACATTGGCTCTGCACATCGGACATGAGAATTCATCCTTTCCATCTGCAATTTTTCCTAGGCAAGAAAGACAAAAATTATGCCTACATGGTAGTCTCCGTGTACTTACATATTCGTGCATACAGATACAGCATTGTAAGAATTGCTCAGTGATCTTTTTTTTAATGTCTACTAGCTGATTAGTTGCCATGATTTAAGTCTGTGCAGCCTCTTGATTTCCTCTTATTAAACTGTGTAGCTGTTTTATTACCTTGCAGGTACTTATATCTACTTGTAGCATGGGGTATTCCATTGGAAAGTCCCATCAGGTGAAGACGTCATATTTGACCAATCATAGCACCTGTTGGGTTTATTGTTAAGCAACTGCGTAAACATGTTTGTCAAGTTTAGGCTATGGGAAAAACCAGTGGGGGATCCCCTTTTTCTCAGCTATTTGCAAGAAGTGTTGATGACACTAACTGAAAATTATATACTGCTGGGCTAAAGAGAACACCTTTATTTGAAAAAAATTATATTTAATTGATGCCAAATTCCTATGGGATACCTTTAATTATAATCTATTCTTTTTGGAATAGGAATTGACAGTGTATATATTTTAAAGCTTTTGATATGCTTTTAATGATGACAAGGTTTCCCTTTTTCCTTCACCTAGGCCATGGAATCAGTCATTTGTAAATTGAAATATTTTTACTCAGTCACTGCATGTTCTTGCCAATGATCATAATGTACATAATTTTGTCAAGATAAATCTGATACCTTTCTTATTGAATATTGAGTTGAATGCTGAAATCTGTTTGAAAAAGGAGTGTTATTGATCAGTGAATTGAGTCAGTCAAACATGAGTGAAGAGATTCAGATGAAAGGAGCCCCTACTAAAAATACAACAAAAGGTCAGGCCACTTCACTTTATTGTTTAATTCCCTCTCCCTGCCCCATTGTCAGGCACTTTCAAGACATAATGGAATATTTCAAAAGACATTGTATTCTGTGTAAACTTCAAGCACTTTGTTCACTCAAACACGTTTGTATAAAAATGCATGTCTGTTATGTCTGGTCTAATTACCAGGGCAGTCCTGTTAAACATATGATAATATTGTAAGGATTATATATAACATGACTGGTCTTATTACAGCAGTGTGTTAATTCTTATGCTGTTGGCAGATAATTGTCTTTCTTAAAAGTATATTACTCTTATATCTTCTATGTTTGGTGAAAATGTTTAGCTCTGAGGGTTACTTTTACTTCATATTGTTTGAATATTGATAATTTACATTATTAGTTAAAGAGAAATAGTTTCATCAAATTGAAATACAGCTATCATGAATAAGTATGGTATTGGTATATTTCAGATGTCCTCGGTGTAACAGAATAAGGAAAACACTGGCTAGAAATAATTGTACATTGTATTTTGTTATATTTCATATGTACCCTGTATCCTCAGTGCAATGAAATACCTTGTAATGAAGTCACTGTTTATAAATAATCTTTGTTATATTTCAGATGTGCCCTCTATCCTCAGTGTAATGGAGTACCTGGTAATAAAGGCTCTGGCTGTTGAACAACCCAAGCTGATCATGGTAAGGAACACGCCCAAATAATGTACCTTCTTAGGCAGCTATCACAGTCAGTGATGTGTTGTTTAAATTGGTTCCAATTTTGAAAATCAGATAATTTGTACAAGAAGTGTTACACCTGGCTAAATTGTTCCCTAATGTTCCCTAAACTTCCCTTAAAATTATTCCCCTGTTTGAAATTGATAATAATAATACAAAAGGATTTTTTCAAAGTTCACGAGCAAAATCATCTGTAAAGAATTTTAATTTCATTGTGCAGTAGGATAACAAAGTATAAATTTGAATTAGTCAAAGACTGGTATGCTTTCTTTTTTTTTTTTTTTTTTTTTTTTTTTTTTGGGGGGGGGGGATGTGCACTTGTATGGCACTCCTACCTCTCCCTCAAGACTTTTTCAAAATATTTAGGGTGGGGACTTAATAAGGTGCCATCCTTTTCCTTCTCTTACTTAAAGTTGCTTTTAGTCAGCATAAAGATGAGCACCACATGTATAAATACCCTGCTTTCATGTATTTGCAGTTCTTCAACAGCTGTACCTCCCTCCTAACAAGCATTTTTTTCATCATTCTACATCCCTGACATTACATAATTATCTTTTTCCCACATATGCATTGCACATTGGACCAAGAAGTGATTAAAAGAAGTGTTGAAGTTTCAAAGAAAATTATTATTATTACCATGTGTATCGCGCATTTTGTTGATCTTAAAATCATTTTCTTGCAGTGTATGACAGCACTGTGTAAGTGGACCCAGCCTTCCCATGATGCAATGCAGCTGGGAAGAGATATCATAGGTCACGTCAGAAGAACAGCAGCCGAGGACAGAGAAAACAAACAGGGTGAATATTTTAGAAATTACTTACTAAGGATTAAAATTTAACCTGTATTGTAGTGAAGGGTAAAAAGATGGGAAGCACATTAATTTTCTAAGTTGTTCAAATAAATGAAAGAAAAATAAGAAAATAATAAAAGCAACATACTGAAATTTATTAAAACTGGGAGTTAGAAGTGATTTCTTATATCTGCCATCCTAAACAACTAAAAGACTGTCACTCATATTGACACAAAGGCCAGCAAGCAAGCCAAGTTTCTCCTCATGTCGGTCTTCATATTTCAGCCATCTTGTTTGAGCAGCAGAAGGCACTGGAGTTGTTATGTGTCCACGAGGGCTGGCAGTGGACCAATAACACACTGATTAGAGAGCTCCTGTGGCCAGTACTACAGGAGTGGGGGGCCCAGCAGCCTCCTACACCTAGTAGTAATATGGTGGTGGAGTTCGCTCTCAGGATGATGGGTGAGATCTGCTTCTCTCTCTCTCTCTCTCTCTCTCTCTCTCTTAATTGATCTCTCTGTCTGAATCTGTTTTTTTTTTTTTTTTTTTTTTTTTTTTTTTTTTTTTTTTTTTTTTTTGTCTTATGACACCAACCTGTACATCAACCAGTTTTATTTGTTTATTGTTAACATTTGATTTTATTTCTTTCCTGCCTGTGTGTAAAATATGTTAACTTTGTTTACTAGTTTAAGTTTCACCTAATTTGCATTTTATCCATCTTTTCCACTCATTTCTTTTTTTTGTCTACCTTTTTTGTTAATTATGTCCCAGTTCCCCCGCTATGTCCATTGTGCTTTATTCACCTGCTTATCATAAAGATATTTTTATATTCAATCAGAAAAGTAATAGTATTATATTTTCAAGTAAGACTTAATTTGTAGGAGTGTGGGTGTTGATAGCTGTACAGTGATAGTGTGAAGTATGAAATGCACTGAAGGAAAAAATGTAATAAGTTGATTTTACGGTATGAGTATCATAACAACTGTTACATATTATGTTATATTGGCTTATGTATATTTTTTCTCCCTGTCAGGCCTTGTAAGCTTCCACTGTCCACCAGAACATGCCTCCTCTGCACATGAGATCATGAAGACACTGTATACCTTCTTAAAGAGTGCTCAGCAGTCGGGTGGAGTGGGTACGTTTTATGTCATGTACACATGAGCTAGCAGAAATGGGCAAACACAACTTGCTCTCTGGCTCCTTTTGTGTGTGTCTGTCACAAATAAAAGTGCAAATGTTCACACATTCTCTCTCTCTCTCTCTCTCTCTCTCTCTCTCTCTCACACACACACACAGGGCAGTGTAACAGGTGTTGCTATACATATAGTTGTCTCCTCTTTAATAATACCCCATTCATGTCAAATTATACTTCAATTAGATGCCTATGTATGTCACTAATTTCCCCTCTGTTCTTTCTTTTCCAGTCAGTTGGTCCATACAGACAGCGGTATTCGAGTCGCTGCTCTACCTGGCTCCATTCTCTCCTGAGCTCGTCTCCACTGCCTGTAACTCCTGGGGGAAGGAAAACAAGGATCGGATGACAGAGGGAATGCTGGGAAAAGTGAAAGGTTTTTACCAGTGCTACATGAACAAGTGTCCAGTTTTAACACTACCGGACTTTGTGAAAGCAAGCTTATAGTGCTATTTCAGTAGACTTCTCTTGTACCCGAAAAAAGTGGAATGATCTCGATTTATTTGATTTCCATATTCAGTTATTAATTTTTTATATTTGTAAGAGAAAATAACTGTAATTGAAGAACCATTTTTATGAAAAAAGACAGTATTATTGGGAAAATCTGAATGATTGAGCTATAATTGAGCTATAGTGAGCTTAACTGTCTGGCACGCCCCCTCGAGTAACTATTGACTATTGTTAATTACCCCCTAGCAGCTTGAGTAAGCATTCCAGAAATTTAAGCTAGTTACACTAAAAGCGCTTTGGTGAGAAGCCCTGCTGAGTTGGATTGATCCAGCTTTTATGATGGGTTTATGGGAATGCTCCTATAGTGCGAGAATTTAGGGTTGATGTTGTCTCTTAAACTCTCAGTTTCAGAGATTAGCAGATACTCACCTCTATTATCAGTATAGGCAGGGAATCTATTCAGTGTCTACTAGGGAATTAAGCAACATGTTTTTATTGGCCATATTTGAACTGCAGATCTGTGTGCTGTTCCGAATGGGCTCTGGATGTCAATTTCTCTCTAGCTGTATGTATCCTGTCAGTGTAATTAGCAGTACATTAATCTGCTGCAAACTGCTTTCATGTAATATTTATGATTTTTCTTCTCCCAATGGACTATATTAGTAATACCATTAAGCCATTTACTGAACAAACATNTAAAAATTCTTGTTGATTGCATTTTTACAGCTTGTCAAGCACAAAACTGGTGGCTGTGTCCCTTATTTTGTGTATGTGGGGGTCTATACGAATGCGCTTGCTCCAGCTGGTGGTACAATATTCGGAGGCGGTATCGCCTCTCTGATCCTCTAGTTTTATTATTTATTCACCACCCTCATCCCCATTATCAGACACTTTCAAGACATAGTGGAATATTTCAAAAGACATCGTGTACTGTGTAAACTTCAAGCACGTTGTTCACTCAAACTCGTCAATAAAAATGCATGTGTGGTATGTCTGGTCTTTTTACCAAGGCAGTCCTGTTAAACATATGATAATGTGATAAGGATTATATATAATATGACTGGTCTTATTACAGCAATGTGTTCTTATGCTGTTGGCAGATAATTGTCTTTCTTAAAAGTATATTACTCTTATATCTTTTATGTTTGGTGAAAATGTTTAGCTCTGAGGGTTACTTTTACTTCTTATTGTTTGAATATTGATCATTTACATTATTAGTTAAAGAGAAATAGTTTCATCAAATTGAAATATAGCTATCGTGAATAAGTATGTTGGTATATTTCAGATGTTCTCAGTGTAACAGAATAAGGAAAACACTGGCTAGGAATATTTGTATTTTGTTATATTTCACATGTACCCTGTATCCTCAGTGTAATGAAATACCTGGTAATGAAGTCACTGTTTATAAATAATCTTTGTTATATTTCAGATGTGCCCTCTATCCTCAGTGTAATGGAATACCTTGTAATGAAGTCACTGTTTATAAATAATCTTTGTTATATTTCAGATGTGTCTTCTATCCTCAGTGTAATGGAGTACCTGGTGATGAAGACACTGGCTAGAAATTATGAAAATATGTGTTGTTATATTTCAGATGTGTCCTCTATCCTCAGTGTAATGGAGTACCTGGTAATGAAGACACTGGCTGTAGAACAACCTAAGCTGATCATGGTAAGGAATACACCCAAATATCGTACCTTCGTGGGCAGCTGTCACTGTCAGTGATGTTTTGTTTAAATTGGTTCCAATTTTAAAAATCAGATAATTTGTATAAGAAGTGTTACCCCTGGCTAAATTGTTCCCCAATGGTTCCCTTTACTTCCCTTTAAATTATTCCTCTATGTTTCAAATTGTTAATGATACAAAAGGAGTTTTTTAAGTTTAATAGCAAAATCAACTGTAAAAAAATTAATTTCATTGTGCAGTTGGATAACAAAGTATAAATTTCAACTAGTCAAAGACTAGTATAGTAGTATTCTTTTTTTTTTTTTTTTTTTTTTTTTGAGGGAGGGTGTGTACTTGTATGGCACTCCTACCTCTCCCTCAAGACTTTTTCAAAATATTTGGGGTGGGGACTTAATAAGGTGCCATCCTTTTCCTTCTCTTACTTAAAGTTGCCTTTCGTCAGCATAAAGATGAGCACCACATGTATAAATACCCTGCTTTCATGTATTTGTAGTTCTTCAACAGCTGTACCCCCCTCCTAACAAGCATTTTTTTCATCATTCTACATCCCTGACATTACATAATTATCTTTTTCCTACATATGCATTGCACATTGGACCAAGAAGTGATTAAAAGAACAGTGTTGAAGTTTAAAAAAAAATATTATTATTATCATGTGTATCGCGCATTTTGTTGATCTTAAAATCATTTTTTGCAGTGTATGACAGCACTGTGTAAGTGGACTCAGCCTTCCCATGATGCAATGCAGCTGGGAAGAGACATCATAGGCCAGGTCAGAAGAACAGCAGCCGAGGACAGAGAAAACAAACAGGGTGAATATTTTAGAAATTACTTACTAAGGATTAAAATTTAACCTGTATTGTAGTGAAGGGTAAAAAGAAGGGAAGCACATTAATTTTCTAAGTTGTTCAAATAAATGAAAGAAAAATAAGAAAATAATAAAAGCAACTAATACTGAAATATATTAAAACTGGGAGTTAGAAGTGATTTCTTATATCTGCCATCCTAAACAACTAAAAGACTGTCACTCATATTGACACAAAGGCCAGCAAGCAAGCCAAGTTTCTCCTCATGTCGGTCTTCATATTTTAGCCATCTTGTTTGAGCAGCAGAAGGCACTGGAGTTGTTATGTGTCCACGAGGGCTGGCAGTGGACCAATAACACACTGATCAGAGAGCTCCTGTGGCCAGAACTGCAGGAATGGGGAGTCCAGCAGCCTCCTACACCCAGCAGTAATATGGTGGTGGAGTTTGCTCTCAGGATGATGGGTGAGATCTGATTCTCTCTCTCTCTCTTTATTGATCTCTCTGTCTGAATCTGTTTTTTTTTTTTTTTTTTTTTTTTTGTCTTTTGACACCAACATCAATCAGTTTCTCTTATTTATTTATTTATTGTTAATAGTTATTTTACTCTTTTTCTGCCTGTGTGTGAAATATGTTAACTGACCATGATCCTATAATTTTGCTTACTTATTGTAAAGATGTTTTGATAAACAAATATAAAAGTAATAGTATTATATTCTCAAGTAATACTCACTTTGTATGGTTGTATATGTTCATAGCTGTATAATGATAGTGTGAATTGTGTGAAGTACAAATTGCACTGAAGGCAAAAAAATGTAATTAGTTAATTTTGTAGTACGAGTATCATAACAACTGTTACATATATATGTTATTATTATTATTATTATTATTATTATGTTATATTGGCTTATCTCTACTTTTTGTCTCTGTCAGGCCTTGTAAGCTTCCACTGTCCACCAGAACATGCTTCCTCTGCACATGAGATCATGAAGACACTGTATACCTTCTTAAAGAGTGCTCAGCAGTCGGGTGGAGTGGGTACGTTTTATGTCATGTACACATGAGCAGAAATGGGCAAACACAACTTGCTCTCTGGCTCCTTTTGTGTGTGTCTGTCACAAATAAAAGTGCAAATGTTCACACATTCTCTCTCTCTCTCTCTCTCTCTCACACACACACACACACACACACACACTATCACACACGCACACACTATCACACACACACACACACACACACAGGGCAGTGTAACAGGTGTTGCTATACATATAGTTGTCTCCTCTTTAATAATACCCATTCATGTCAAATTAAACTTAAATTAGATGCCTGTGCATGTCACTGATTTCCCCTCTGTTCTTTCCCTTCCAGTCAGCTGGTCCATACAGACAGCAGTATTCGAGTCGCTGCTCTACCTGGCCCCATTCTCTCCTGAGCTTGTCTCCACTGCCTGTAACTCCTGGTTGAAGGAAAACAAGGATCGGATGACAGAGGGAATGCTGGGAAAAGTGAGAGGTTTTTACCAGTGCTACATGAACAAGTGTCCAGTTTTAACACTACCGGACTTTGTGAAAGCAAGCTTATAGTGCTTTTTCAGTAGACTTCTCTTGTACCCGAAAAAAGTGGAACGATCTCAATTTATTTGATTTCCATATTCAATTATTAATTTTTTATATTTGTAGTTTTGTTAAAGAAAATAACTGTAATTGAAGAACCATTTTTATAAGAAAGATAGTATTATTTGGAAAATATGAATGATTGAGCTATAATTGAGCTATAGTGAGCTTAATTGTCTGGCACGCCCCCTCAAGTAACTATTGACTATTGTTAATTACCCCCTAGCAGCTTGAGTAAGCGTTCCAGACATTACAGCTGGTTACACTAAAAGCGCTTTGGCGAGAAGCCCTGCTGAGTTGGATTGATCCAGCTTTTATGATGGGTTTATGGGAATGCTCCTATAGTGCGAGAATTTAGGGTTGATGTTGTCTCTTAAACTCTCAGTTTCAGAGATTAGCAGATACTCACCTCTATTATCAGTATAGGCAGGGAATCTATTCAGTGTCTACTAGGGAATTAAGCAACATGTTTTTATTGGCCATATTTGAACTGCAGATCTGTGTGCTGTTCCGAATGGGCTCTGGATGTCAATTTCTCTCTAGCTGTATGTATCCTGTCAGTGTAATTAGCAGTACATTAATCTGCTGCAAACTGCTTTCATGTAATATTTATGATTTTTCTTCTCCCAATGGACTATATTAGTAATACCATTAACCCATTTACTGAACAAACAACTCCAGTTGTACAGAGTGAAATGAATACTCAACGGACAATATTGAATAATTCTCTGTGAGATCTCTACATATCACGGGCACATGTCTACACTTGTATGACTCTCCCCTCCCACAAGGTCAGGTAAGGCTTCATTCACATGCAATGTCTATTTTCTAAAAATCTATTTTCTATTCGCGGTTTGTCTTATGATCATGGTCTGTGCCCTGAATATCCCGCGGCGTAATTACTGGCAGCGCGAGCCAGTTACTTATAGTACAGATTTCCATTTGAACAAAGCCTAGGTAATTGCTACAGTTATAAAACTGTACTTTAAATATGTAAATATAATTGTATCATATAATGATAGTATTTAACAACTAGCTGTATATACCATTAAGTGGCAATTGCCGTAAGCTTTTTTGGTTATAATTTTATGCCAAGAGCTTTTATAGTTATTATATAAAACCGTCTGCATGGGCAGCTTTGTGTAAAAATCAATTTCAGTATATATTTTTTTGAATCAGTGTGGCATTTCATTGTGAATATTTAAGATGACCCTTTTCCAGTCACATTGTATATGTTCTTTTCTATAAATTATGTGCAATTGTTTGTATGTATTTTTTTCTTTAATAAACCATTGTCATAATTGTGTATGGCGTTTGTCACAGTCGTGGAGAATTTGCATTGCTTCAGTTGTGTCTCATTTAAAAGACATGAGGGTTCAAGTTAATTTTTTTCTT
>NW_019775475.1:167826-180422 GCF_001039355.2 Lingula anatina | reverse complement strand
CCCCCCCCCCCCCCCAATTCAAATTTTGCCAGGCTCATTTACTCGCTTTAGGAAAATCTGCTACTCGGGTTAATTCGATGATAATTAATTCTCTCAATTCTACCCGCATTATCTGCTTCCCAGAAAAGCATTTTGCTATACATATTTATTAGAGTGCAACATGAGGGAAAGAGCAGAAACTCTCCATAGGTTCAAATTTTGATCCTCCCCCCCCCCTCACACACACACACACACACACACACACACACACACACACACACACACGTCTTCCATTGTAAGATACTCGTCAGAAAATGGCTCAAAATCTATTAAATAATATGTTGGTCCATCGATAAAAAAGGGACCTATTGTTTTTCAAATTTACCATGTTTATTTAGCCCATCTTCGTTCTTTACTATAATTTCTCGTGACAAATTGATTTTACTTGATAATTATTTCCACTCTACCTTCATCGTAGGTATCTTTCTGCGTTCATGTTAGTGTTCATTTTTGTAAGTGGCTGCCAATATGAGTTGATAGTGGACAAATTTAAAAAGAGGATTTTACTTTGATCATACCGAAATCACAGACGGAATATTCTGTTGAAATAATCTATCATTTCTGCAAAAGTGAAGAAATCGTATTAGCGGACCCAGAAAAACAAAGATTGGGCCACGAAGGAGAGGAAAGAATACACTAGAAGATAAAACGTATCTAGGGTGAATTCCATGATAATTATTTCTTTCAATTCTACCTGCATTATCTGTTTTCGGGGGGAAAGCATTTTGTTAAAGAATGCAGCATGAAAAGAAGCCGAAACTTACAACGAGCTAAATTATTGATGTCACCCCCTCAAGTCTTCGGTTGTTGGGCACTCTTTTTGAATAAGACTTGCAGATTTTAAAATGTTTATTGTGACCCTCAAAATATCATATTAAATTATCTTCGCAAATCATTTCTGTGAATCATCCTCGAAAAGAAATTTGGTATTTTCAAACCAATGTATCGAACTAATTAATGGAATCTGTATTCTTGCATTTTTCCGTAGATACGCCTGTTTGAAAAGAATATACAGGTAGGTGTGATGGATATACACGAATATGTATTCCAGTGTACCTGTATTGCATATATTTGCCGTTGAGAAAAACATCTTGTCAAAAAGTAAAGCATAATTAGATAACCAGCCTGCAATCACGCCAACGCCTTTCGATTAAAATCATTAAGTTAAATAGTAAGACATAGAACATCAATTCATATCTATGAATCGATACGCTCAGAGCGCTCAGAGCGTCTTTCTACTTTATGAATTCAAATTTCAGATATATATTTTTGCAATTGTACATTATTTCTTATGGGAATGATGGTTACTTTTGATAAAGGTACATTGATTGCTTTTTAATTAGGGTCAAGAATAATTTTAAACGAAAATATAAAAGATCGACTGTATAATTTCATCTGATACTTTCTCTTTCTACTCGACTTGGTGTTAATGATTGAATCACAGAGGGGAAATTATAATGGGCTTATTCATAGCCATACTGTCTCTCCCTAATTCCCCACGTCAACACACCTGAGGCATTAGTTGTTAGCAGGAACCTGTTGAGGTTTAAACTGAAGGTAACATACGGAGATGGTGAGGATTTTGATGACACAGATTACTGATATTTACTAGTGATAAATCAACACCAAAAATGCCATATGACGCGTTTGAATATAAATATAAATATAAAACCACTGATTCTATGTACCTGTCTATTTGAACTACACAGGTTTGTGCCTGTTCGGTTCATTATTAATGGACCGACACAAGAAGAAAGCTGTTTATAAAGCACCCTAGCTGTCTAGTACAGAATTTCACTCTGCCGCTTTCTCTTTCTCTCTCTCTACATGTATCTGCAAGTGCGTGGTACAATTCCTTTGCCCGTATTTTTGCAACTGTACATTATTTCTTATGCGTTGAAATGATATTCGTATTACTTATGCTGATAGAGGCCTATTGATTACATTTTAAGGCCAAGAAAAAGTATAATTGAAAGCAACTTTCGATATCTTAATCGTTAAATAGCTATAAGCAGACACCTGTTGCTCGAACAGTGAATCATGCATCAAAACTTTCTTTGCATAAAAAACTGAACCCAACGTCCAGTCACCTCATCTTTGAAGGACTGCTGGAAATTCTGATGGAGTTGCCAAGATATCCCTATTTTCAAACTTGCAAGGGTAATACATGTAACAAAGAATTCGACCAATGACAGTGAAAAACTTTCTGCCAAAACTTTAACTTTTTTTTAGATATCAAGACACCTTCATCCTACATGGACATAGCTGTTAACAGTAAAATAAAACCATCAGAATGAAACAGAATGAGACAGCAGCAGTGAAAACAAGTGCGTTTTTTACTAACGTTTCTTTGTCAGAGTTGGATTTAAGATAATAATAATAATAATTATTATTATTAAAACAAGAACCATAGTTCTTATGTGCATCCTTGACGCGGAGAAATGTGTGGACATGGTTTGACACGACAGTTTACCTCTCTCCCTTACTCACATTGGTTATACATGCACCTATCTGTATCTGATCTGTATAAATGTTTTAGTGTATCATTTTGGTGCAGTGGTTCAAGAATTATGAATTTTAAAATCTATTGTGGGACAAGACAGGGTCGTATTTTATCTCCAATTCTCTTTAACATATTTATTGACGGTTTGCTAAGGTAATTATCCGCTATCAAATTTCATTCGGAAAGAATACGTATAATAATATTTCTTATGCAGATGATATTACAATCTCCTCTACTACTGTGCATGGGCTCCAGCTGTTAATTAACACTTGTTAGGACTTCTCCCTGAGTTGGAGATTGAAATTTAGCCTTAAGAAATCCAAATGTATGCCAGTTGGAAAAATGGCAACCAACCTGGCTTTTAGGACAGAGTCCCATATCGAAAATACAGATTCTTAAGATAGTTTAGATGTGACATCTAATAATGTGTGTATAATGCTGATGATCATACAGTAGAACTCCCCCTTCAATGTGTTTGGTTACTAAATGCATGTAGATGTGCATGCAAATATTACAAAGTTTAGCTATATGGTGACAGACAATTCACACTTTTTGTTCTTCATATTTTCTCAAGAACATGTCAAGATTTTCAAACGAGTTGTACGCAATATTAATGGGCAAATTTTTCCTTAAATCTGTACAAAATTTAGATAATAAAGATAAGATAACACACAAGAAGATAACTGGCTTCGGAACACAAGTTTAAATATATTCACGGTAGTTTGTAAGGGGCCACTTTCGTGTACAACGCATATGCTGGGGGTGGTGGTTGAGGGGGGGGTATGTCTTTGGCACGCCTCTAAAATAATGATTAAAAAAACCGGATCTCCTCAGCTCCCCAAAATGGTCTTGCAAAGGTCACCATTTTTAACTTTTCACTCGGATAGGGTTGGACGAGGGTATTGAGAGCCTTCTGTTTGTAGACAATAAAACGGGTGACCCTAACACCACCCGCTTCTCTTTCTCTCCTTCATTATTCTAGGAAACAAGGTCTCTTATAAATGGAAAGCATTTTGCACTTAAATTTATTCACAACAGATAAAAAGTTTAAGCTACATGTATTTCTGGCAATAAATGCATAATGACATCAATATGAAAAAGTGTAGTAAATATTATTGTTCTGTAAAAAGTAATAAAAAAAATATAGGGTAACAGAATTCCCTTTTGCTCGCAAGCTCCGAGCAAGCGAGATGGAAACTAGATCTGGAGAGTTACAAGGCAAGAGCTGGAAACACAAGCCCCCCCCCCCCCCTCTCTCTCTCTCTCACTATCTCTCTCGTCTTTCAATAATATATCCGCTTTACTTTACACCATCATTTCAATCTACAGTATTTCTCTATGGTTTACATAATTTTTGGGATATAATCAAAAGCAAAAGACAAACTGGTTAATTCCACTTGATTTTCTTACTTTCCACTCGACTTCATGTAAATGAGTATATCACAGACAGGAAAATAAAAATGAGCTCGAGTTCATTCATGGCTTTATATACTGCAGCCTCTCCCTAATCTCCAAGCCTATACACCCTTATTAGTTTTCAGCGGGTACTTTTTGGTCTTTAGACTGAAGTAGCACACGGAGATGGTGATGATTTTGTTGAAACAGATTACATGCATTTAATCAAAGTTCTACGCAAATGCCAGTATAAATACAAAACCACTGATTTTGGTGTCTATTTGAGCTACAGCGATTTGCACCTGTTCGGTTCATTATCAATGAACAGACACAAGAAGAACGCAGTTTATCAAGCACCCTAGTTGTCTAGCACAGAATTTCACTCCAGCGCTCTCTCTTTCTCTCTCTCTATCTACATGTGCATGGTAGAATTACTTTGTCCGTATTTTTGCAACTGTACATTATTTCTCATATGTTGAAATTATATCTGTATTACTTATGCCGATAGAGGCACATTTATTACATTTTAAGGCCAAGAAAAAGTATAAGTAAAAGCAACTTGCAATATATTAATACTCAAATAGATATAAGCGGACACCTGTTGCTCGAACAGTGAAGCATGCAACCAAGTTTTCTTTGCATAAAAAATCTGAACCAAACGACCAGTCACCTCTACTTTGAAGGAAAAGAGACTATTGGAAATTTGGTTTTAATCGCTTGGACATTGCATTTGCTAAATGTTTCTTGATAATAAGATGGAGTTGCTTAAATATCATTGGTTTATATACCTATTTTTCGACTTACTATCATTGGTAGAAATCTACCATTCTCTTAAAGTGAAATTGTTTTATCTGCCAAAAGGTTAACTTTAACATTTTTTTTTACACTTCGCAACACTTTATAGCCTACATGGACGAAACTGTTAACTGTAAAAGAAAACCATCAAAATGAAGTTGACAGCACAAAAGCAATGGAAAGCGCTTAAACGTTTTTACTGATGCTTCTTTGTCAGAGTTGGACTTAATAATAATAACAATAATAATAATAATAATAAACTTTACAAGCCCTGTTTTTAATTTTAATAAAGGTGCGGCAAGAAAAGTTATCAATGTTCCATTTTTATAAATTTTAAGAAAACATATTCCTAAGAGCATACTGCAAGGGCATTTAATTACAGAGAAGTGGATTATACTCAAGTGAATAAATATTGAACTAGGTATTTTTTTCACTTACTGTACACGTACATCCTAACCTACGGCAGTGTGGAGCATTAATATAATGAATTTTGTTTGGACCTAATATATTTTGAAAAAATTCAGGAGCCGGATTATATTAGTATCATGCTCACATATTTAACATTATTTTTTTTATATAATACCAAAAACAATAATTCAAACCGACAAAATCGTTGATGGTCATTCCACAGCAGTTATTACTGGGTTCCGTGAGTTTTTTTTTTTTTTAGAAGTTCTATATAACTTCTCCTTCAAGGTGCCTGATTACCAAATACATGTTCTAGCAAATATTACAACGTTCAGCTATCAGGAAGCAGACAATTCACAATTTTCTTTGTACTTTCATATGTTCTTAAGAAAATGAAGATATATATATTTCATAAGCTGTACAAAATATAAATAAGCAGTTTTTCCTAAAATCTGTTCAAGACTTAGTTAACTGAGATAACACACGAGGAGATAACTGGCTACGGGACAAAAAGTTAAAATATATTCACGCTAGTTTGTAAGGTGTCATTTTCGCAAATCAACAAGGCATTTGCTGGGGGGGGGGAGTTAATGTCTTCGGCAAGCTTTTGAAATAATGATAAAAATGATGAACTCCTCAGCTCCACACAGCAAAGGTCTGGCAAAGGTCACTATTTGTAGCTTTCACTTTCAGATTGGGGTGGGGGAGGGTACTGTATGTAGCGAGGCTTCTTTATGTAGACGAATACAATGACGATAAAATGGATGGCCTTTGCACACCCCTTCCCTTTTTCTCCTTCAACATTCTAGGAAATAAAGGCTCTAATATTCTTGTAAAATGGAAAGCATTCTGCACTTAAAATATTTCACAACAGATAAAAAGATTATGCTTTTTTCTGGCAATATCTGCATAATGACATCAATATGAAAAAGTATAGTAATAATTATTGTTCTGTAAAAAGTAATAAAAAATATAGGGTAACAATATTCCCTTTTGCTCGCAAGCTCCGAGCAAGCGAGATGGAAACTAGATCTGGAGAGTGACAAGGCAAGAGCTGGAAACACAAGCTCTCTTTTCTCTTTCTTTCTCTCTCTCTCTCTCTCTCTCTCTCTTACCTGCACGTTCTTGGTAGGATTCCTTTGTCTGTATTTTTTCAACTGTACATTATTTCTCATATGTTGAAATGATATATTCGTATTACTTATGCTGATAGAGGCACATTTATTATATTTTAAGGCCAAGAAAAAGTATTAGTAAGAGCAACTTGCAATATATTAATACTCAAGTAGCTATAAGCGGGCACCTGTTGCTCGAACAGTGAAGCATGCAACCAAGTTTTCTTTGCATAAAAAAATCTGAACCAAACGACCAGTCACCTCATCTTTGAAGGACTGTTGGAAATCCTGTTTTAATTGTTTGAACATTGTTATTGCTATTTTTTATTTATTCATTTATTTTCTTTGATAATTAGATGGAGCTGCTTCTAGATCTCATTGGTTTATATCCTTTTTTCCAACTCTCAAATTATTTGACCACTGACATTGAAATGATTTGATTTGCCCAGACTTACTTTTTTTTCTTAGATTTCACGACAGTTTTATAGCCTACATAAGGACAACGCTGTTAACAGTAAAAGAAAATCACCAGAAGTTGATAGCTCAAAAACAGTGAAAAAGGAGTGAAAGGCACGTACCAGTACATATTTTAACTATCATCTCCTTCTCAGAGGACTTTTGTGCTTAGGCCTACTACACTTGTAGCCTACTGTACAGGTATATGTTCACAGTTTGTCAGCAGGCCACAAGTTCAACAAAAGGTTTATGCAAAGGCATTTCATGCATCAAAATACTCTCATTACGCACGAGAAATTAAAAGTAAAGGAAAAATTGTTAAGTGAGTATTGAGGAAAGAAAATGATGATGATAAAAACTGCGATTTACCGGTAATTTACGATTCCTTCTCTGAGTGTACTGTGACTGATAGGGAATTCCCAAATGACGTCACGCTAGTAAGTCGTAGCGCATGCGCATCACAACAAAACCAAAGGAGCTTGTCTGTTAGTCGCGTATGAAGAATGAGGGTAAGAAACAATTTTATTGATTATTATGCTCACGGCAGAACGTTTGTAAAACGTGAAATATCACGTACTCTTAATTGTTACTCGATGCATATTTTCAATTGGTCTTTTAATTTATGTGCAGAGTAAGGGAAAGAAGAGTTGTAAATGGTAGACCCACGGAGCAATAGAAAATGCCTGTTTTGGGGCTTACATGCTACGGTAATGTTTAGAATGTAAGGCCGAAAACTTGAGATACCCATACACAAGGCATGGCATATTGTTCAGTTTTAGTTGCTTCAGATAATAGGGCAAATGAGGTTGAATTCTGGTGACCTCAGAAGCCAGAGGAATGAATATGAAGTATGGCAGTGAGTGTGGGTCTCTATGGTTATCTGTATCCGTTATAACCTCCCATATAAAAGTACTTCTAGTTTTACCACCAGTGCAAGCTCCACGGTTAAGCTTGGAATTTGATATTCTTCCTGTTGGTTCCTTTCCAACATTCCTCAGACTCAAGACGAAGGCTCCGTTTCTTTATGTTCTGAATAATAATAGGCAACAGTAAATAACATTATAATAGCATGTTGTTTTGTCTTTTTACTTGATATGCAATTGGTTTTTATGCACAAATCTGGTTGTAAAAACGAATTATTTTCATCAGACTGACAAGTAATCCCCATATGTCTTATTCAGCATAGGTCAACAGAAGAGTTGCCCTTATCTCTAATGTGTCTTAATTATTGTTGGTTAAGCTTTTTGGCAAGCCAACAGTAGATATCTCACTTCTCTCTGTTTGTCTATGCCAGGGAAGGCAGTTATTCGGACAAAGCTTTTGCCAAAGACCAATACTAATTCACTTTGTATAAATGAGATTAAATGTGCAGTATTGATTTGATGACAGAAGGTGTCAAAAAAGCAGAGGAAATATAACTGAAACAACATTACCTGAAGTTTTCCAAGCTAGGGTATTCCTGCCAAAAACTCAAATCATAACATGAATTTCCCTGGGATAAATTACATTTTCCTTCCAACTTACCAATCTTTAATCTTTCGTTTCTGACACTCTCCATAACTCTGTAAAAATTTTGAAAAAAGCCAATGATCAAAACCCACAGTTAAGCCCAGGTTTTCCTAGCTCCTCTTTGGATTTATTATATTGACTTGACATATGACAAGACTCTTGTGCCACATCCAGCATTGTTTTCAAGATGGCAAACATCCAAGGTTGAACAGGGAATAATGTTTTGTGATTATTTTTTGCTATATTGATTAAGGCCATTTACTAGTAGCTGTCAGTTTATGTTTTAAAAGTTTAGCTGTCATTCTATGTTTAAATTGCCCTCAGGTAAGTTCAACAAGAAGCAGGTTATGCTCTTTAAGACTTACAATGGATCAAAATCCTGGTTGGATCACTTTAAACTTAAAGGAAGTGTGTTTTTGGTCATATATCTATATACTGGAACATTGCTCCACATTACACTATTGTCATCCAATTCAGGCTGCCGTACAACTGTATTTTGATTAATGTATAGTCAGTCTCATTCTTTACCAGCTGTGACCAGAGGCGTATAATTGATGAATTAGATTTGGATTCAGCTGTGTAAATTTATTTAAAGACCTATGTATATGACATTTAGGTGTAGTTTTAATATACCTCTACAAATAAATATATGAATTATATAGTATTTGCCATTGTTAAGCCATATAGCTTTGAAATTAATTATGTTATTCATTGCATGCACAAAAAGAAAAGGAAAGTTAAACATATCAGTAATCATTTTTATGATGTCAAATTTTCCATATCTTTTATATTCCAGAGAAAAAAATCCAGGATACTTGCAATGGGTTGAACAAAGTTCCCACCCTCCAAGTTTCTCATTCAATTCAAACAGTAGGACTTTCTTTTACAATGTCCACTCAAAGGACATATTCATAAAAACTGAAAATGAAAGAAAAGAAAATCGGGAAATTAGTTATAGGTGTGTTAGCCGTCCTAGTGCTTTTGGGGTTCCTATTCATGGGTTACTTCTGTGCTGACCAAACGTGTGCCTTAAAACCCGGCTCCCCTACGCCGGGGTACCTTCACTTTGATGTGCAAGCTTACCTAAAGGGGGAGCTACCTGCCAAGGTGTTTGAAGAAAAAGACTTGGAGAGGGATTTCCAGGTGGATTTGGAAGACGGGGACGTGATCGTCTTTCACCATATGCAGAAGACTGGAGGGACTACATTTGGGAGGCACCTGGTGAATGATCTGCAGCTTAAGGTAATATTCACAGGAGGTTGAAAAACTGGTATTTTTGTCTGCTGTATCATCCTTTTTGTTGAATTATCTAGGATGAAAGTTGCTGAATGATTGAACACATTAATGAAACCTTGAAAAAAATCCTCTGAGTTGAATTTAGTATTTTATTCAACATGTAGTGGCTGCTGATTCATTCAGATCTATTTTATCTTTAATTTACCTCAGGTAATTGCTGTTATCATCTTTTATTATTGACATTTCACTATGATCCTTGTTATGTTGTGCTCCTTTCTTATGACAAATAAGAAAAAAAAGTTCAGAACTGTTTGGTAAATTTTATTTTAGCATCCCTGTAGAAAAGTGGATGGAAGGAAGCGTTACGACTGCCAGAACTCTGATCATCACGTGTGGCTGTTTAGCCGTTACTCTACTGGTTGGCGATGTGGCCTCCATGCTGACTGGACCGAATTACAGGAATGTGTGGACAGGGAGATGGATGCATTTGAAGGGAAACACAGGACGCGAAGGTTTGGGTTCTTGATTTGTAGGAACATAAGGATTTGATGATATGACTCAACAGATTTAATTTTGTTTGAAAAACAAGTGTAATCTTAAAGAGTATGTGACTCATAAATCTTTTCATACAGCTGGTTTATAGAGTGAAGAAGTGAATGCTATTGATCTACGTACAAGGTAGATGCCCTAGTGATATACTGCTTATTATAAAATATGCTATCAGTATTATCTGTCTCTTGCTGCATCTTTGCCATAATCTGCTTCTTGGTATTTCAATAGGTTGAAAAAGTATCACTGTCGTTTCAAACTAGACGTGTTTCATTTTCAGATACCATTACATCACTATGCTACGAGATCCTGTCAAGCGGTACCTCAGCGAGTGGATGCATGTACGACGTGGCGCCACCTGGAAAACTGCCCAGTTAAGATGTAATGGTCGCCAGGCCACATTACAGGAAGTGCCTTTTTGCTACAACAGCTCAGACTGGTACGGGGTCACCATCGAGGAGTTCTTGGCCTGTCCTCATAACTTGGGGAACAACCGTCAAACCAGAATGCTCGCCAATCTTAGCGCTGTTGGTTGTTATAACAGAAGCCTATTGCCACCGGATGTGCGCGATAAAATGCTCTTAGAAAGTGCCAAAACTAATCTTAGAAATATGGCTTACTTTGGCATATTGGAGTACCAGCCAGAAATGCAGTATTTGTTTGAAAAGACCTTCCATTTAAAGTTTGGTGTGCAATTTAGTTTGTTTAATAAGACACATATCACTAAGCTAAAGATGAGCAACAAAACAGTAGAGGAGATCGTCAAGGTTAACAGCCTCGATGTGAAACTGTATCAGTACGCCAAAGAACTATTTCTTCAGAGGGTTAATCATGTTCGAAGGAAAGCAGCCAAAGCCCAGGAGACCATTTCACAGTATTCTAATCTCGAGAAAAGCAATATTGACTACATTGTGGACAGTTCAAAACAGGTTGTGCCTAAAAAGGAGGTCCTGAGCAGGTCTGAGGAGAATAATGATGGCAGCAGCAGGTCTGGAAGTATTAATGATAAGACTGAGAGATCTCAAAGTACATTGGATGTTCATGTAAGTGAAACTGTGCCAAAAAAGGTCAAGGGAGACCACGACCTTGAACCTGGCAGGTTTGATGGAAGTAGGTCTGAAGGGATTGATGAACCAAGAAAAAGCAATATTGAGCCCCAGATTGATAAATCTGAAGGAGACCAAGCAGACTCCAGGTTAAAAAGTTTACACCAGGAAAAATCTTTGTTGACTTCCAAACCTGGGATAGACGGGCTCCATCGTGAATCTCGTTCAAGACAAGTAACTGGTGAAAATTACGATGACTCTGAACTCGATATTGACGAGGAGGATAATGACGATGAGGATGAGGTCAAATAGGTACCTTAATGAATTTTGGAAAAATGAATTTCATCTTGATGTGAATCTGAAAGAAGTATTTTCTTTGCGTGAAGCGATTGGAAAAAATTGAATGTGGTAGAGTCTTTCTGAAAAAAAATTAAGAGAAAAATAGTTTGCCGGTTATTATGAACTGTTAATAGTAGAGTGAAAAAAATAGTCCTAGTCTGCAATAACAAATGTAAATTTAAATCACAAAGGACTTCCAGTCATGAATTATTTGTTCTATTACATTACTGTGTACTTTTGATTTATTCAAATCTTTATATTCATCAGTTTTTACAATCTAGATTTCATGTCAGTTCCCATTTTTAAATAGGGCTTAGGGGAATTGTGCATTAATTATTGTGCTAAGTAAACTTGGAAAGGTTTTGGAATGTTGTAGGTCCTTGTACAGCACATCCTTCAAAGTCCATGCATTAATATTTATTGATGATTAATATTTAATGATGATTCTGTTAGATGATGATTAAATGAAATGAAAACCAGGGACATCAAATAAAAATCATTGATGTCAGTGATAAAGCATCAAATACTAGGTTGAAACTTAAGATACTGTCCCTTACAATTAGTATTATAAATGTCCTTTCTAAATAACTGAACAGTATTAACTTTGTGGGTTGTTTTGATTAAGTAATGATGAATTAATGTACAGAAGAATTTGAGGATAAGGTAAACTTAAAGCTTTGATCCATCTTAAGGCATGGGCCAGAAATGGTTACATTTTCATTACAAAGTACCCAATAATGCACTATTTATGAAAAAGGAAATATCTTAGTAGCTATTCAAAGAGAATTTGAGGATAAGATAAACCTGAAGCTTTGATTCGTCTTAAGGAATAAGCCAGAAATGGTCACATTTTCACCACTAACTACCCAATAATGCACAATTTATTTATGATAAAGAAAAATATCTTTTTATTAGCTATTCAAACAAAAATTGTGATGACTTAGTTCTTCTTTGTGCCATATTTTAGACTAAAAGTTTTTTGTGTGTAAATAAGCTATGGGGAAAAGAAGTGGTTGTATTTAGTACTATAAGCTTTAATTATTTTTTACCTATCTGTGGATGTCAGTATTTAAGATTGACATGTTTAGTTCATATGTTCATAAAATCATACAGTGCATATCAAACTGGAAAATAACAAAAACATTTTCCTTCGGCTTCAGCAGATTTTCTTTAAATCTGTAAAAAGTGCCCTATCAAAAAAAAAAA